>JABUIW010000028.1:16002920-16153427 GCA_013363375.1 Menidia beryllina
TTTAAAGGTTAGAAAAAGCCACAAGAGAATGTCGAAGCAAAAGAGCGGCAGTTTTGTAGATTTCACGCGTGTTTTCGATATGATGAACTTTTTCTCCTTACATTCTATAAATAAATTAGTTTTCCCTTTGTGTCTCAAGTCACATTTTCATATTCTGATATATCCTGATTTTTTGGATAAAAAAAAATTATCTGAGTAGAGAGAGAATTTCTCACTTAATTTATGGAATTACTTTTCAATTTAATCAGAGGCGCTTGAGATTTAGAGTATGCATGTATGTATGTTGATAATGGATGGATGGATGGATGTATGTATGTCTGTTTAGGTACTCTCCTCAGGTGCCAATACCACCAGAATACGTTTAAAAAAAGCAACAACAAAGAAAGAAAAACCACTGAGACCAGCCAGAAGATATTTCCATGGTTAATGGGTGGTCAGCACACATATGACTGTTGTGTGGCACATTTTGTACTTCCTGAGCTGAAACACCACCGGGGACAGCACGACAATGAGTCCCATCTTAATAAAACAGACATGCTCAGTGATCATATCAGTCAAATTCACTGTTTCAGGAAGGACTTTATTTCTTTATAACACTGGGGAGGGCTGGAGTTCCCCCTTATTTATGTCCCGATTGTTTTTGTAGTGAAGATGTGAAGTCATAAAGGAACTTTTGTAATGTCCCTTATTGTTATTCAGTATGACAGCATTTTACACAGTGTGTTGAGTTCAGCGTGCGGCCACAGAAATGCATAATGATGAATCACTTTATGAAGCTTTCCCATACTCGCTCTGCTAAGTGAGACCTTTGCATTAGAACAGACTTTCCATTATAGGAAACCACCTCTTCTGCTTTGTTTATGGAACAGACCTCATCTGTCACTGAAACTCTTTTGACCAGCTGAGAGCAGTGAGTCAGTTTGGTCGATAAGCCGACAGGAAAACAACAGCACATGTGGAGGAATAAGATAGCCCTGCAAAAATTTCCAGAAGTGCTCTGAACCCGCTCTTGTGTCCCTCCCTCAGAAACGTGCTTTGCATTTTATTAATTTTTCCAGACATAGCAAAATGCATTTGGCAAAGGAGACAAAACATCACAATTCACTTGCACACAGTCTGTTGTGGCATGAAAGGAAGCGCTGTTAGAAAACTGGAAGACTGGTTATCTTTGTTTGACAAAGAATAGTTGATGTTTAACGTGTCAGAGCTACATCTCTGTCCAAACTGGGCGTTAATCGGGTTTATACAGTTAGTGTTACTGTTGCTTGAATATTAGTGAAACTCCTTCAAACATATCTGGAAAGAAAATTTGACCTAAAGTTTTCTTTGATAAGTCTTCTTCTTCTTTAATGATAAAATTGTGATCTGTAAAACCTTTCATTTCTGCTGTCCTACTGTCTGTATAGCATAAAGTTATACATGTTTTGTGGAAATACATGAGTTATTTATTAACCTGTCATGCCCAGAGTCACTTTTACTGCATTGCTCAAGTCGTGTTTGCTCGATGTAAACCCAAAAAGCCTCATACACTCTATACCCTGTGGTACAAGTAGTTGTTTTTTTGTGTTTGAATAGCAGTGTTTCAGCTTCTGGTGGTACGCATGGGCAAAAGAAGCATGCACGTGTGCTGTGACTCCCTAAATCTTACTCATTTAGCCGGTTCAGCAAAGCTAACCGACACACAGAATTTGACTTTCTAGTGATCAAATGTGGGTGGCCGGTTTGTCACCTCGTGTAAGTATAACTCCTGCCACTCCTGCCGGACTAAAAATAACTCTCATTTTTAAAATGCACAGTCGACGCCTTGTGTGTGACCAATATAACCCCAGCAGAGGCTTTCACGCTGTGCTGTGGCTACTAAGTATATCACCTTTTTTTCAGCAAGCCTAGACATGCATGCTTTAAATAGCCAACTAGGGCTATATTCAACTTGAGACATTATGCAAGAGGATAGAGAGCTGGCTGGATGCACAGTGGGGCTGTTTCCCCCAACCAGCCTGAGGCAACTTGCGGCTCTCAGCTGCCTCTGTCTCTCCCACAGTACATCCATTTCACTTAGCTCCTCCATGTTGACATCTCGTCAGATAAATTCAAGCTTTTTGAAAACTTGCCGTCTTTGTCTTGTTTCCGTTTCTCTTCCCCTTGTTGCCCAGGGCCAGATGCCGGGAAATGGCGTGCTTGCTAGTTGTCAAAGGGAATCCTATTCTTGGAAAGCCCTGAGTCACTCCTGCTCCTGCAGTCATGATCTGAATCGGGAAGGGAGGTGGAGAATGGATGAGGCTGTGCAGGGAGGCTATGTTGTTCATTCGGCTGGAAGGACTCATGAACGGTGCTCTGCAAAATAATCTTCTCAGTTTCATTAAAAATGCATGCATTATGGGATATTAGTTGTGTAACCAGCAGGGAAGTCTTTTCTGAGTAGCAGTTGGTGAATTTACACAAATGTTGGTCATGTGATTGCTAATGTTTGAAGTGTAGGCAGACTAAAGAAACTGCCTGTGTTTAAAGAGGAAAAAGCGTCCCAGCCCAATCACTAGAAAGCATAAGTATAGATTAAGAATTTGTGATTTATATGGTATAATTCTGGGTATTGAAAATCTGGCCTCACACTGGTTAAAAGCGGTCTAGCTAAACTGGACTCTTAATCTATCCATCCGTAGGAAGCTTTGGTGCGGCTGTCCAAAGCTGCATGGAGGATTAATTGGGTTGCTAACTTATTTGGACTCGGCAGAAACACGCATAGAAACGTGCCAAGCTTTAGATGGTCTTTTTTAGTATGATGCCCTAACCAAGTTTTCACTGCCCTAACTCCTGGTCTAACTGCTGTATTTCACACAATTAAGTTTCCCTTTTTATTTCGGGTATCAAGGTATAGTGCTCGGTGGAGCTTTGGCAGGAAATTAGGAGCTGTTTTGATGGCACAATGACCTTTTACTTCCATATCCCCACATGAAAAGAGTTGGATGTTTGGATGTTTGCTGCAGAATTTAGGCTATGTTGTAAATATCTAAATAGTGTATTGATGACCACAGTGTTAATGTCTGTAGGAAAAACAGTTGGACTGTTCATTTTGCTGCATGATAATAACTATATTCTCTACCTTTGCATTAATCACAAATATTTGTGGTTTTTAAGAACATTTTTAGAATTTAACATTCAGTTCTTAGTTTCCACTTGATCTTTAGCCTTTATTTAACAATGTAACAGTAACTCAGGTCTTCATAGGATTTTTTTTTTCAATTTGTATGATGTCTTAATGTAAGTGAGCAATATAAATCTTATCTTTAAACCGCATGATTATGATTGCTGCCTTAAGGTGTTATTTCTCAATAATAACTACAATTGAGACATTATTCTATGAATATATTCAAAGTACTTTGCAGCCACTGTAAATGTATGCACTCATTGGTCTGCAGATTACAGTGAAATTCTGATAAGCTTTTGTTCTGTGCAGTTATTTTCTGACCCAGCTGCAAAGCCTTGCAAATTAATAGCCTAATGTCATAGTGCTGAATTGGCTGGATTTGAGGGTTTAGCCTAACTATGATCCGGTGTAACTACAACACATGTAATCTCCCAGGCACAGGCATCACAGCTGTTGTATTTAGCCTCCGACAAGATAGCCAGGACCTTGTTGGGGAGACCTGGCACCTGGTGTTGGCCTGGCCTGGCCTGTGTCGGAGCCACAGGAAGCTCTGCTAGCTCCAGGATCACAGAGCAGACTTTGGAGCCAAGCCACAACCGAGTCCCTGACCCGTTAGGATTCAAAGAGAGAGTGATGGCGAGGCTCAGAAAGGAGGCTTTAGGATGGTTGTATCAGTGTGCCAGCGGCTGTCACATTTTCTCTGAGGTGGAAAAGGGGGGAAGGCGGGGGGGCCGCTGATAGCACCGACGGGTGCTGGTATCAGGCCCGCTCACGCTCATCCTAATCCCAGATTAAAAGGCTCCCGCCCCCTTGCCAGTTCTTCCTACCACACACACTCTGTGTTTTTCTGTCTAGCTCTCTAACAATGCACCCCCCCCATCCCTGTCATTTCTCTCACTCTCTCTGTCTCACTCTGTCTAACCCAGTAACACTTTTACAAGCAACCCCACCCCCTCCTTGCATCTCCATATCTCCCTCCCACCCTCCCTTGTGTAACAGCGCCCAGTCGCTGGATTACTGAGACCTGAGGTTGCTGAAGCAGGGGACTGTGGCTGGCTTCAACCACAATGGTGAGGTAGGGCAAAAACGACCCTGTCCTGCTAGACTCTAACTTCTCCTTCCGTCTCACTACTTTGACGCGTCCTCTTCTCTAAGATAATGCTGTAGGTTGCTGGAACATTAGCGAGTTTGCTATGGATTTCCGACCTCAAAGCACCAAATCCTGAGCTGAGGAGTAACAGGTGAAAGGTTACAGTTCTGCAGAAGTATGTGTGCCATGAGAAACAAGTTTTCTTTTATAGGCCACTGATCTGTGTGTTCCTTTCAAAGTGGCTGCAAGGTTAGAGGCCAGGAGCGTGCAAAAGGCTGTTTAGCTGTTTGTGAGTTTAGAAATACTTTAGAGGAAAGCTATCTTCTAGTTGGAGCTTTTTGTAAACTTTTTGTCAACTGTTTACAAGGAAACCGCTGAGCAGTTAAAGCACTGGTTCCGTGTTTGAGTTCGATCGCAGCCAATCTCTGTTGTTTCAATAATTTGGCGAGTGACAGCAGGACTGTCATGAGGGATAAAAATGGATTAGTGACACGAGGCATTTTTATCCCCCTGTTTTTATTTTTTCGTATGAATCAGTGTGGGATTAAAAGCAATACACAAGTAATCTGTCCACCAGCTGACACCTGTGACCCGTCAACAGCTCCTCAGCACACTGACCTAGTAAGGAGAGCACGTGAGGATAGTAAAAATATAGTCAAATCAACGGAGTATGAGCAGTACCGTATCATATCGAAATAAATATATCGATGGGGAAACTAATAACAATAGAAAATATATTTCAATATTGATATTTAATATAGATATTGAAGTACTAATATGTGAACTGTCCTGCCTGAAGCAACATCTAAACACAAAATCTGCCCCACCCTGAAAAACAAGCCTTTTGTCAGATTCATATAATTAAATGATAACGACTCACCCAGCTCTCTGTGTGTATTAATAACTGGTACTCGAGGCTGTGAGCGCTTTGGATGAGTTCATTGCAGGTTGGGCTGGCATCCCATCTGACCCCATCAGACTGGCAGCGGGGCAATTTAAAGGTCAGAGGTTGGTTTAAACCATTTTCGTCAGGTCCCACAGAGGAGAGCTGCTTCGTTCCTGACCACCTTTCAAAAAGCTTGTTATAGATGTGAGAAATTAAATATCATGCTGATAGATCATTTAAAATTAGATTCAGTTGCTGTTGTTGCCCTTCGACTATGATCAATGTTTAAATAAAGATTTAAATTAATTTATGTGCAGTTGAGAAAGTAGTTGATTTTGAGTAATTTTTGCTTATCTTGAACTTCAAGACAACAGAAATGGGCCAATAAGTGCCTGTGACACTGAGCTTTATGCAGATGTTGAAGAAAATCCAGATGAAAACCAGTTTACTTCAGCAGGGAGGTTCAGACCTCTGGCTCTGTGGAGTCTGAGTGCCAAATCCATCTGATTAGTGGTCCTGTTGATAGTCCACACCAAAAACCGCTCCGTTCTATTCTTGCTGGATACAATATTTTAAAACGTCATCAAGTAAGAAGAGAAAATAGTACATTTCCTCACCTGAAAATGTGCGTTAAATGTTTCAAACCATTACACTATGTCTTTATTAGCGTTAAATAGCATCCACATTTTGTTTGTTTGTTTTTTTGTTTTTTCTAAAATCATTGGAATCTTTGAAAGAAATCTGGTGTTTGTATAATAAATGCACCTTTGTTGTTTTTTACTGTCCAGGGATATTTTCCTTTGTTGATGTATAACGTGGGGTATATGTTGGGGTGTCTTCTATAGATTTTTGTAATTTATTGCGATCTAAATGCTTTAAATTAATTTCCTATTTACTTTGAAAAGCCCAACTTCTCTGCTCAGCCTGTAATTTATGGTAAACTACTCTCCCGATTAAATTATTGTCTGCAACATTTATCCAATAATTTGCTCCCTCAGTTCTTGAAACGAGCAAATGAGCGATAGTGTTATCAACCAAATGAAGGCATTTTGTTTCCAACTTGATTATTCCTGCATTCTACATCCAAGAGATGATATTCGGTAAACAAATTCTTCTTTTTAAAGTGTCATTTAATTGATTTAAACAGTCATGCTTTTTTAGATAAGTCTTTGCACTCATTTGACATCATCAGTGATTCTTCAGCCGTGTCGCTCTCTCGCCACTTGTCTCTTCTTTCACTCTGCTCGTGTTTCCTCTCTGTCAAAGTCAAAACGGGTCAAGCTGCACTGTGACTGACAAGCAGTCAGTGTCACTTTTGATCAGCATGTCACGCAGAAAGTGGCACACAACAGTAACGCTGAGCTCCCAAAAAGAACATTTCAAACCTCAAGATTTCACAACACAGCCCTTGCATTTCCCGTCATATGAAGCTGTTGCTCTGACAAACGTGTGCCCCCATGTCATTTTTACAGGTGAATTCAAGTTTTGGGTCAAACCGGGCACAGAGACGCAGACCTGTGCAGCCGCACGCTGCCCAAAAAGGGGGTTCCGGCTCTGTATTCGAAGGTGACACAAGATCGGCTGAGCTGTCACAAGTATTTTTATCTCACTGTCATGGGTTTGTGTCATACAGTGCACAAAAACAGAAACGCCTGAGTGCTCGCTGCCTTTTCGAGCTTTCAGATATTATCATCTCAGCGTGAGCCGGGTGACGGCACTCGTGTGTCACTGGCTGCCTCCACTTCGCTGGGCTAGATTCAGCAGTGTTCAACTTTTGTAAAGTCTCGGGGGAGGTGGTGAAAGGTTATGTTTTGTGTTGTGTGATGCATCATCTCAGTGACGCATTTGTTCATATCCTTAAGAAATATTTGTTACTTTTTTTCCCTCCCCTCCTGTTAACATCAAATTTAAGGGCTTCACACTTTATTTTGCACCATTAGCTGTTGGTAAAATCACTTCTTATTCTTCAATTCCTGTGTTTTTCATACTTAGTCTGTCTGAAAAGGGGTGGAATTTGCTGCTGTATATCTTCCTTATATATTGGCCTTAAAGAGAGTTTTTTTTTCTTTAATTCTATTTTTATTAGGTCAAAACATCAAACTTTGATGGGTAATCTACAGCTTGCAGAATTCAGTGATGACGCCACAGAAATCTGATTGATATTGATGATAAATCTACCTTTTTTTATTAGTAAATTAATCACTTCCTAACAGAATGTGGACTTAAAATGAATTTATCTACAACATTAACTGTTACATAGTTATTATAGTATTTTCACTAAAGAAAATTTGAATCTCCAGAACTGATTGGGCTTATTTTGTGTCTAATTCAGTCACAGATTAGTTGTTTTGTATTATTTCCTACCAGATGCATTAGTTAAGAAATCACACTGAAACAACATCATTGTCGTTGAATCTGTGTAGAATTTGTGCAGCTTTGTGCTTTTAAAAACCTATCTGAAAATGATTATTACTTCTTCTGGTCGCCGCTGATACAGCTGAAACGACTTGTACTCGTGCTGTTCCCACTTTGAGAGACAAAGGGAGCCCCAGATTGCAAATGGTGCTTTGGATTACCCACCAGAGGAACACAGTAGTAAGGGGGTTTTAAGCCACTAATGCCTGTTTAAACATGAGCTGTAAATCCAAACAGTTTACATGCAGGCACTCAATGGGGCACGAATCGCTGTCTCTTCAAGGATAATTTAGTCGGCCATGCATTAAACACATTTTTTTTTTTTTGCACTGTACAGTTGGTGGTATGAGTCACAGAGTGTTTGGTTTATCTCTAAAAAACAGTCTACATACCTGAGAAGTGGATGTAATAAATATTTGCATGAAGTGTTTAGCAGCAGAGGAAGTAACATGTAATTATTAGCTTTTCCTTCTGCACAGTGTAAATCTCAGTGTCCTTCCCTTTCAAACCAGGACAGGACATACCCATGTGCTTTCTCATTAACAACTTATTCTGTTTTAATTTAACAGACATTATACAGTACATTCTAGTATATTCTACTGAGTTTGTATAATCAGAATGTTTCTAAAGCTCTATTTTTCAAATTATTTGTTATTTAAAGAAGCAAGCAGCACAGTCCGGGCTCAAGAATGATCTGCTTCTGATCCATGTTGTTATTTAGTTTTTAATTTAGTATATGTTGTCATAGATTATTTTAAAGTTGCATAGAATTAGGTTTTCACTTATTTTAAACTGAACAGGATGGGCTTTTAAAGTTATATATTTTCCTTTCATATATAAACTACGATAATATATCACCTTTGATATATAAGTTTAATTCATGTCACTCAGATTTTATTGTGCAAATACTACAGTTTTTAGTTTCCAAGCTTTTGTCATGAGGTTTATTTTACCAGTTCATTGGGAATAATCACGTGCTCTTCACGCTGGGACACAACCTCAAACTCGTATACATTTGGATTCACATTCATGACTGAAAATCAACTGCACTTTCTGTTGCTCCATGTGAAATCATCAACCTCTGTTTGTTTTTGTTTTTTTCATTGTTTTGCACACTTTTTCTGCCCTTTACAATTCCTCAGGTGGTTCCATCCCAACATCACTGGAATCGAGGCAGAACAGCTCCTGCTGACCCGGGGCGTCCACGGCAGTTTCCTGGCACGGCCAAGCAAAAGCAAAAAGGGAGATTTTACCCTCTCCGTCAGGTAATACATGTCAATACTTTTTTATACTGTGTAAGATTTCACCAGCAGCCGCATTATTTAACCGGTTCAAAGTTCAGCCCTGAGAACAAACAAACTGTTCCTGTTATCATTTTGAGGGGCTTGCTGAGTGCTCGTTGAAGAAGGAGGATCTCTGTGGAAAGCAGGCTAGAGTTATTTATTTTTGGCCATTTTTTTAATCAAAGCAAAAAGCGAATCCTGAAACATACGAGTATGAGTACACTTTTTATGTGCAGATGCTTCACAGAGTGCAAAGGTGAAGGCTCCATACCCAGACCAACCATGAAGTCAGTCTGTTCTCACTCTGAGAATAAGGCCTGTCTGTGTTAATAAGATAAAAGCGTGTCCTTTACCACTTAGATGGCAGCAAGACCCTAGATTCCACAAAATTCATTCCCTTGGGTCAGTAGTGACGCAGCTTTTTGTCTCCAAGTGAATAGATGGCATTTGAACAGAAGTTGTTGTGTGTGACTGTTTCTAGGATTATGTTAGATAACACATTTGGAATGCGTGATTTAGTAATGTTGTGCCACAAAATAGAATGGAAGCTTGAAATTGGTCCATTGGGTGTAGTGAGTCAAATGTAAGACAAAGTCAAAATTGGCACTCCTGTTTTTTTCCCCATCTATGAACAATCCAGATATTTGAATGTGGGTGGTGTGAAATTTCTTGTCAGTAGACTCGGCCCTTTGGCTGTGGTGATTACATAGAGCAGGAAGCTAAGTGAAATGCAAGGAGAGAGAGTTTGAAGAGTGGCTCTTCCTTGGCAACGGAAGCTTTTAAGAGATACATCAGTCTGCAAAATGCCTGGAAGAAAGCCCAGGCGCATTTGTTACTGTGGCTGTAGCTGTCTGCCGACACAAGCAGGGGGAGGCTGTGCGATGGAGGGAGAAAGTAAGAATCAGGGTAGTTAGACAGGCAGTGGGTTTTAAATGATGTGCATGAGCGGGGGGACCTGTTCAAGCATTGACCTTCACCGCCTGCGGTTTGTGGTGTAGGGTGTCATAAATAACCACCAGAAGGTTGTCTGGGTGAGTTGTGGCCACAGCTTGTGGTCCTGACAGACTTAAACACACAGAGAGACTTAAGCACACTGAGGTCAAGTGGCCGGTGTGCAAAGCCAAACCACCTGCTCCAGAAGGTAGGTCACTGTGAGCACAGGAAAAAGGGGGATAAAGCAGAATTATTGCACAGAGTATGCCAGCTATGAAAGGAAAACAAATGCACAGACAAAATCCTCTGTTTAAAAATTATATTGTTCATTTTTAAGCAATAAAATGCACCACTCCTAAGTAGCTTTGCTTATCCAGTATAGCTTTGACTCCTGTGATCTGTACCTTTTATTATGCCTAAGAATGATGAATCAGTTGTTATTCTTCTACAGGAATCTTCTCTCAAGTGTAACTTGACTAATTCACTTATCTCATCAAACCTAATTTACAAGCAACCAGTGATAGCAATATTATCCTTCCATAGCTCTCCCTAATATATACAATTTATACAAGTCTGTGAGCCTGAAAGGAAAAACAAGCCACTATTGCTAATGGCTGACTCAACCCGCTCGATAAATGTGCACATACTTACAGTGCTGGAGGAGTCTGTTTTTGTTATTTGTGTATCACTCTCTGTCTTTGCTTCTCTTCTCTTCACTCCACTCCCTCTCTTCTTCTCTTATCCACAAGGTTGGGGTCAGACAGAGCCGCTGCTCTGCAGGCTTGAAATGCTAATCAGAGCTTTTGAGGATTTGATAATGTAATCAATTCTGATTTCTATAAAACTCAAAGAGGAAGAAAGTTAAGCCTTAAAGCATAAAAAGTATGCAACTTCTGCTCAGTCGGAAAGTTTTTACTTCTTGTTCTTTTTTTGCATTTTGAAAACCCAAAGGGGAAGTTTGAGGTCAATCTTAAAAGGGAATTTTCAGGGCAAATTACCACAGTGCAAACTGATTTCTCTCCATCCTCCTATTATAATGCAATGCTAAGCTGGATTTGGGAGACTTCGTTTTTGCACAGAGGAGCAACATCGTAGTGAATCTTTGAGTATAGTATTTGTTGGACTTTAATTATTACTCAATCATTAAAATTGATTTTCAGTCATTCTCAGTCACTGATGCATGTCAACCAGTAAAATATGTGAATACCAAATCAGATTTAGTGACAAAGGGAATTTTAACTGTTTTAACTATTGAAGCCCTCACAAGATGGATCTCTCACACATCAAAAAAAGACTTAATGCACATTGAGTCTCTTCCAGTGACTTTCAGCACCCCTCAGAAAAACCCTTCTTTAGCTTTATAATTGTACTGAATTATTCATTTCAAGATCACTCATTCATTAAAAGGAAAAAAACAAACTACATTTATTTTTCATTTTCACAGCAGCTTACACGACACAACAAACTATGACATCAGCTATTAGCCTCCATTCCTGTGCAAAACGGGACTAATAAGATCTATTTTTGCATAGGCAGAGATATAATCGGCTCATATATTGTTTGTGATGTGAACTGTGGTCATAAGATTAAAGAAAATGGGATTCTAATTGTATTTCTCTTTCATAGGGAGTCATTGTCCAATTATAAGGCAAACTGGTAACAGTAGAAATGTAACAGAACTATTTTGGGAAGACTTGCTGTACAAACTGACCCCTCCCAATATCAAAGAGATTTACTATTGTTCTTCATTTGAGAACAAGAGGTCCCCTATTTGGGTCGAGATAATGGTCAGACTGTTCTGGTGCAACATAAGGCCATCCAAAAAAAAGTAATTCGACTGTTTTAGATTAAATATCATCACATCATCATTTCAGCCTGTTAGATGTTGCCGTCAGTTTTTGTCATAGTTTGTCCATGACCGTGTGGTGAGGTCATAGTTGCATTTAACCTTTGACCATTGAAATTTTATCCTGAACTCCAGATGAGTACTTTTGCTGTGTGTTATTGAAATGCCTTCAGGTTTTCCTGATTCATGATAGTGGAACAGATCGACGGTCCTATGATGTCATGCCTTTGGACTGCGTATCATCCAAACATTTTTGTTTCCCCATTTAAAATAGTCATGTCTTGTCAGCTAACACCAGCCCATGGTGAAAGTTTGCAAAACAAACGATAATGTCAGAAGTGTATACAAGATCAAACGTTTAGTACAGGGGTTATAAGCTTACAAGTTGAGCACTGCCAACATGGTGCATATTTAAAAACCTTGTGATGTGCTTAAAATGTAAGGAGTATATACCCAACAAATACGCGAGTCCCTCAAAGTGTCACTCAAAAGGCCAGAGTCATCAAGTTCATCCCTGGTAGCAACAAATAGTGCAGCGCCCTCCTCCCAGTGTTGCATCTTTTGCCCTCCAGGTCAGAGTCTTTTTGAGCTTTATCCGTCTTAACTGTCTTTCTGAAACACCCCCCAGAATTCTGCTGTACAAGTTTAATCACAGAATTGATTCATATTTATGTTCTTTGCCAAATTATTTTCCAGTTTGAAGGTCAGTTTGGTGAGAATCATCTCGGCATCAGAATCGTTATTATGAACTTAAAGAGGACTAATATGTGGCATCCCCGTATTTGCTGGTTGAAATACTTCTTCCCTTTTGTAATAATCTCTTTTTACACCACTGCTGACACCCAGTTACTACTTCCTTGCATTGTTTGTCCCAATGATCAGCTGATTATGCTGAAAGTGTGGCAGTCAAAACAACTTCCCCGCAGAAATCAGAACAGGACATAAGAGGAATGCAGGGGATCAACAAAGCGATGAGGGAAAAACAACAGAAAATAAACAAGAGGATGGTTCCGAGCTGTATCACCCCCTCTATTTTACATGATGTTGCTGGACAAAAAGACGGGAGAGATCGTGACCCTTGTCTCTCGGAGTCCAGAATTTTTTGGACAGAGAAACGGCATGAAATGAGTTCATACCTCCCTAGTTCCAATTGTTGCCGCACAGATGGTCCATCCATATTGGAACGAATCCAAGAGTGGGAAGGACTACGGCAGTGGCTTTGGACAAATTGGCTGCATACCCAGAGAGTATTCTACAATGCACACTCTCTTCTCCTACCTGTCAAACTAATTTGGTGACGTCCATTGTGTTAACATCACTATCAACTGTCACTATCACTACTCTGCTTTTTCCTCTGGTCTCTTGCATTACATAATACGTAGTGTCACAGTTATTTCTTTGTTAATTTTAGCTCAGTTCAATTTAATAGCATTGGATTTTACCACTGATTCCATTTTTAAAAAATGCAATTAGGTACAATGCTGGGATGAATCAATGTTTACCGTAAAAGTAATATAGGTTCACTACAACATTACAGTATTGTTAGAATAGTTATTAGACATCATTAGACTGTTGTGTTTCAGCTATGCTAGTTTAGGCACATTCTTTGCAGCTGAAAGAAATGGCAGATAGTGGGGAGATCATCAAAAAATGCAGAGCTTCAAACTGTTAAAAGAGCATTGTTGGAGAGGGGCTTCCTCTAAATTGAACTATTTTTTCTGCCTTCTGAAAATGATCTAAGTTGTTGTGGCCATGAGTGGAAAGTCTTTAATCTTCTCTGTCAATAAGACTTTGTCATGTGCAGGAACTGTATCATAATCGATTATTCTTAACCAATGCACTTCCTGGACTGATGTTATTACTGTGCATCTTTGAAGATTGACTTCAGTGTTACAGACTGAATTAGAATAGATCTGAATGTAGGTAAATCCGATGCCATGTGAGGTGGATAAGCATATTGAACTGTTCTGCAGGACATTTTCACAAACATAATAAAGATTCAGCATGTGTCCACATTTACATGAAAGTATCTATGTATTCTTTTTTTAAAGTAGTCTTAATGGTATCATGCACTGCAGCCAGTTTGTGCTCTGGGGTCCAGAATTACCATCCTAGAGTGTTTTTTAACTAACCTGGCTGCTTTAAAGTAACAGAGTTCAGAAACAAATAAACCGGTTTTATTTTTTCAAGGATGAGTGAAGATTTAGTCAATTTGGGGTCCCATATGATTTGAAGAGAAGACTATCCAGTCAGGTGCTCCTTTATATGACGCTGCCATCGTCATATGAAATAATCTGTCTGTATCGGCACAAAAGCAGCGATCCAGAGGCCTGCAAAATTTATGCTGCTCTTCCCGCCATTCGTTCAAAAAATGGATCAAATTGCTTTAAATCCATGAAGGTTATCTGTGTCAGAGTGTGAGGCCGTGAAGTGAATGAAGATCTAATGGGTTTTGTTTGCCTCATTCCAGAGTTAATAGTGTTAAACTGTGAGAGAAAAAGAGGCTTTGGTCAAAGAGTTGAGGGGGGCCTGTAAAGGGCCCATGGACCTGTGGCACCCTGCCATCAACCACTAACACAGCCATAAAGCAATTACCCGAAAAGGGAGAGAGGGATAAAGGGAGAGATGGATAATGGGACAAATAAATACAAGAATAGAGGAGAGGACTTATAGCATTCCTAGTGGGAGGAAGGGGAAAGGAACATTTTAAATTTATTAGGACAACAAGAAAAGTGATGGAGGGAAATGGGATTTGTGCCATTTGATATCGCCATTATCTGATAATAAGTTTGACAGCGAAAGCAGGCTGTTGTATCTCAGCCTGCAAATCAGAAAGTGCGAGCCGCTTGTCCAAGTCCTCTGAGGCCTCTGAATCTGTTTTGGTGTGTCGTCATTCTTAATTTGTTTACAGAATGTTTTGTTTATCTCAGCTGATGAAACATGTTAGCAAAAGTCACTGGAGATGGAGAATGGAGAGGTGCATTTGCATAATGGAGGTTCATTAAGCAACTGAGCCCTTAAGCAGCCTATCTTTTCTTCTCTTGGTACCAGGCAAATATCTTATGGATCAAAGCTGTGTGTGTGTTTGTGCATTAGGAAGTGGATGTGCACCTTTTCAAACAAGCCAGAGGACTTTGAATATGCAAAGTGGAACCAAATGTCTTCTGGCTTATCATTCTCATGCTCCCCAGCTGCATGCATGTCGATGCTGCAATCACAGTTGAGCCTTCATCCAAATACATTGGACATGAAAACTGACAAATATTAGGATTATCTCATTTTTAAAAGATTAGTGTAAAATTAAGTGTAAAAATATTCAGTTTTTGCATTGTTTTCTGTAGCTACTTTAGCTGGTTTATTACATCACAGATTGAAATGTGATTTATATATAAAACTATAATATGATCTTAAAATGTGATGTCTGTGTATTCTTCAGCAAGGTTTGTTGATAATAAGGCATAGCAGATGGCTTGATAAGCTGGACTTGTTCACAGTATTTAGGCATTTCTGAGAGTGGGTGAAGTCTGGGTTTTGTGTGAACGTGCGCTGTATGGGCATGTGTGTGGGTGTTTTCTGTATGTTCAACGCTTACATTTCTGCAGTTAAAAAGGGACTTTTACAAACAGGAAAAATGTTCTCATGCTGCACAAAAAAGTACAGGGACTGAGAGTCCTCCTTGTTTTCATTCATGTATAATTTTTTATTTGTCCCTCTTGCTCAGACGTAACGATGAGGTGACCCACATCAAGATTCAGAACACAGAAGAATTCTACGACCTGTATGGAGGCGAGAAGTTTGCCACCCTGGCCGAGCTGGTGCAGTATTACACCGAACAACAGGATCTGCTGCGTGAGAGGAATGGCCATGTCATTGAGCTCAAGTATCCCCTCAACTGCAAGGACCCCACCTCCGAGAGGTGAACTTAAACTTCCAGTGGCATCAGCTAGCCTCACGTTTAGCAAGGCATTGTTGCACGTGGTTAAAATCTGGCAGATTTGCACATGCAAACATGTAAGTCTGATTTCAGCTTGATCAAAAGTTGTTATAAAAGCATGGGGGCTTATTCCCGAACACAGACAGTTCCATATTCAATGGGCGTCAGGCTGTGAAACCTCATACTGCAGTGAGAAACAGTTGAGAACATCCACACCATTAACACCCAATGGGGTCTTAATTCTATCTATCCACTCTATCTGTGAAGCTTTGTCGCTCCCTAGAAAGCAAAAGGGTGCGTAAAGCATTGCAGCTCTGTTTGATGATGTGCACGGAATTAGTTTTTTTTTTTTTGCATCACTTGGCAACTTTAAAAAGTTGCAAAAGTTGCAGCTGTGTACAATTTAGTTAAAAACAATTAGAAAAAATACACTAATACAGAGATAAATCATTTAAAATCTGAAAAGTAAACTTGTCGAATCTGAACAAGTTGAGTGAATATAGACCACTTTGAAATTAATATTGAAACACAAGGTTTGATTGAAAAAAGTTTAAGATAAAAAATGAGAAAAATCCCCTAAAACAGCAAAGTTTTGGACATGAAAGCTTTGTTTGTGATGTGTATGTGTCTGTGTAAACACAACTATTGAATTCCTGGCCTTTGGCCACATTACCTCTTAGTAAAGCGTTTAATGGACTGGCAGTGGAGAAGAATCTGCCATTAACTCATTAATTATGTACCAGTGCACCTAGATGTTTACACATCCAGTTTGAAGAGACAATGCACTGTTCTGTACATGCTCACTCATTAGATTCACATCCTGCTCACATCCACAGGCACAAATAGTTCCCAACATTCCTGAATTCATGTTTGAACAAACACAGTAGTGATGTTTTTGTCTGTATTTAGCCATCGTCCTTGAGAGTACATCAGCTGTGAGTAGTTGTCCCTTGGATCACACCAAAGCACTTCCTTTTTAGATGTGAAACTGCTCCTTTAAGGCTTGTCATACATGCAAGTACTCAAAGAGTAGCCTTAGTAAAACGTAGACCCTAATCTACACAGCAAAAATCATCCCCTATAGATTTGTGCTGAGCAGGTTACATTCGCCTGCACAGTGCAAAGGATGCCTTTGTTTCTATTTAGGTCTACGAAAAACATGCAATCTTTGGTTTTGGTTTATGTGGTTTTTCCATTCTACATGTGCTTCTTGTCAGCGTATGTTTCTTGTTTTTGCTCACCACAGAGGAAAAAAAACTGCAGCACAGCTTTTCTTAACATCAGTAAAAGTGTGAAGTGAGTGGGAGTCTACCTGCACAGTGGATATATAGAAACGCAATAAGTTAAACCCCAAAGATACAATAAAGGATATGTTCCCCTTTAACAGGAAACATATTTCTAATCCTCCCTCACAGTTCAAAAGGTTTTTGCCTCAACTCTTCTTACTGTCTTGTAACGTTGTCTCTTATGGAACAGCATCCAGCCTCATGCTCAGATTCCACGTGTCTTTGGTAGCTGGAGGAAAAACACAGAGCAAAGCAAGTCTGAAAAGAATTTGAAAATTGAAAAACTTTTCAAACATCACCACACTGCAAACGACCTGTCACTACGAGCTCCTGTACGATGCAGCTGAAGAAACCGGCTAATATGTCCACAATTAAAGATTTAGCCTCTTTTACATCACTTAAGGAGAATGATAGACATGGTAATTACTGACTGATTCTCATCTAACCATGTGGTGTGTGTGAGATAACTTCTCAAAGATGTCAGGATTTAGAGGTGGCAGCAGATGATTATACCATCCTTAAAGTTTTTAGTTTCACTGTGAATGTCTTCTGTTTTCATGCTTTGATATCAGATTCTCTCATTCTTATCTAGATGGTACCACGGACGCCTCTCTGGGAGAGACGCAGAGAAAATGCTCACAGAAAAAGGCAAAGTTGGCAGCTTTCTGGTACGAGAGAGCCAGAGCACTCTGGGTGACTTTGTCCTCTCCGTTCTCACCAATGAGGAGAAACATGAGAATGTGGACCGCAAGACCAAGGTGACCCATGTTAGGATTCGCTACCAGGTGAGATGAATCATTTAAGGAAGTCTTTAAACATTAGCTCAAATCCATGTAACTGATTTAACAGTTCACACTATGTTTAAAACCCTGGTAGTGTTTGTTTTTTTATCCTTGAAGTAACTCCTCAGCTGTTAGTATATTTAAATTGGCTTTTAATTTTCAGGAGGATGGGAAATATGATGTAGGTGGTGGTGAGAGGTTTGACACCCTGGCCGACCTGATTGACCACTACAAAAAGAACCCTATGGTGGAAACAAGTGGCATTGTAGTTCACCTCAAACAGGTGTGGGACGGAAATCTGGTGAATCCTTAATAGCACTTACAAGGCATGGATAATAGAAAAAATGAAGCTATATGGATGCCTGTTGTTTTAACCTTTTTTTTCCCCCCCAACAACAGCCATTTAATGCCACAAGGATCAATGCAGCCAACATTGAGAATCGGGTACAAGAACTCAACAAAGTAGCAGATAGCTCTGAGAAACCCAAACAAGGATTCTGGGAAGAATTTGAGGTTTGTAGAGACATCCCTGTGTTTAGATCTATATCGCCTTTAATATGTCAGTCATTTTAACGGTTCATTGTGCAGCACATGCTCTCTTCTGACATGTGCTCGTGTTCATGATTTGCAATTTTCCCCTTAACTGGCAGGTGATTAATCTAAAGTAAATTATCTTGGGTATTCAACATGGAAGTCAGTGACAATTATCTGTTATCTGTTGGCACAATACCAAGTTTCCACAGTGCAGTTTTGTCTAGTGATTTGACCTTCTGTTCCCCGATTAAAATAGTTTTTGTGATGATAATCTGCTCGTCAACTTGCTTTACCACTTGCAGATTTGTGTAAATAGCCTTTCATCACAATCTGAAACCATCACAGATGAGCAACAGTAAGATATTTTTCAAATCCAAAATAGAAACCTGTGTTACCATGTAAACTGGTCTGACTGGATTTAGACATTTGGCCTACTATTGCTGTTTGTATTTTCAGTTAAGGGACCGTCCATTTTTTTTACCTAGCAACTATTAATAAAGGGTCTGTTGTTATTGGAGGGAACAGGATGGTATGACATACATAGCATTCATTTTTAAAAAGTAATGTTCCTGTTGTTACACTCCAGGGTGACCTCTGGTGTAATGAAAGCCAATTACACTTTTGCAGAGCAAACATGAGTGCATCACCAATACACAACTGTTTGGTGGTCTTATGTCGACATTTCTTTGTTCTCTTTCTTATTTTAAAAATCACACAATAAAAAATATTTTGCTATTCTTTCAACTTTCAGGTACTTCAGCAGCAGGAATGCAAGCTGCTGTATCCCAGGAAAGAAGGGCAGAAGCCAGAAAACAAGAGTAAAAACAGATACAAGAATATCCTCCCCTGTGAGTCACGACGCAACCTGCCATTTCCTGTCTCTCCAACTTCCTGTGGAAAGAATGACACAAACGGAGAGACAACGTAGAGAGCTGAGCATAAAGATTCTGCTTTGATAACTTACTGCCTGTTTATTAGCTGCAGGATCTCAGAAGTTGTTGACATTGTTGTTCAAAAATGCTTTTTAATTGTGTGGTTTCAGTTGACACAACTCGTGTTGTAATCAGAGAAACAGATTCAGATGTTCCCGGTTCAGACTACATCAACGCCAACTACATCAGAGTGAGTTTGCTCAGAAAGCAGCACAAGGATTCAGAAATGCATTAAAAAAACTGTGTTCAGTTTCAATAAAGCAGAAGAATTCAGCGATTGCTACAGATAATTTTGACTTAAAGGGCCTCGCCTAGAATGGAAAATTTGCACTTAGCAGCAAAACGTTTATCAGTTTCTAGATATTTATTTTCACATCAATAAAAATATCGGGGTATAATAGTTGATGCTGTCCACCCATATAGAGCATGCTTGAAGACGAGCGCCATGTGGAAGAGGGGAAAGTCTTCATTGCCACCCAAGGATGCCTCCAGAACACAGTCATTGATTTCTGGAAGATGGTGTATCAGGAGAATACACACGTCATAGTAATGACCACAAAGGAAATGGAGCGAGGAAGGGTAAGCAGTTTGCAGAAAAGATGCATGGGGCAAATTTTGTGGGAGAGCGGACATCTCAAATGTTTCCCTTGTTATCAGTGATCAGTGGCTTTAATGGCTACCATGGCAACATGGTAGCGTAGTTCACATTTATCTTTATCAGCTATAATTAACTAATTATGATTATTGTTTAATTTTGTTGTCCATGCTTTGTGGCCTGCCCTGTTATACAATCCCCTCAAGCTATCAGTTAAAAAAATCTATAATACATATTTACTGGACTCTCTCTTTACTGGCCAAGCTGTAGGTGCAGATTTTAGTGGAGATAAAGATAAAAAAGATAAAGATAAAAAAGATAAAAAATACTAGAAATTAAATCTTGTTTTAGAACACCAGATTGAGAAAGAAGTTGTGATTTAATGCAAATTGGGAGTTTTCAGAAGGAGTAAAAAAGAATTAGAACCTGAAACATGTTGTGTTTTTTGCTCATTAACTGAATAGCCTTTTTTATTGACATGCACTCCCACTTTTCAGACCTGCAGAATATTGCAATGAATTGTGATGGAGGAAATGCAGGGCTTGTAATTAGTGGGGAAAAACAGGATTACATCAGCAGATGATTGCAATCGTGATTTATAACAAACGTAGCTTCCATGAAGGGCTGAGATTCGATTTATTTGTGGCTGACCTGAATTAGAATCATAGAAGTTTGATAGTATCAAATTAAGTAAATGAGAAAAACTGGCATGTGTCTTTATGTGGCGGTGTGAACGTGTTGCTGGACAGCAGTAACCAGTTCCACGAAATCCGGCTGGTCACTGTGTTTGCACAGATTAGGGTGTGTACGTGCGCTTCTGTGGAGATAGCTCCCTGGGATAGTATTACAGTTAAGCTGATTGAAAAGCTTCATGGGATGAGCAGGCTCTTCAGAGTGTCTAATACCTTCCACCCTGTCTGTCTTTCTCCCTCTGTGGTTTTGCTGCGATTTAGAACAAATGCGTGCGTTACTGGCCGGACCTCCACGGCACAAAGGAGTTTGGAAAGGTGCTGGTGAGGAATGTGGACGAACAGCCAGCCCAAGACTACATCCTGAGGAAGCTGGAAGTGACACGTCTGGACCGGGTAGGGAAAGTTGTGTGCTCCGTCTGAGCTGACCCACTGACCTGGGATCAGATTGTCAAACCATACATACACACAGTGTAACAGCAAGTGCTTGTGCTTATGAGAGGATTAACTTCATGAATCCCAAGAATATGAGTGGAATACAAATGTCATCTAAATAAAGTGGATATAAACTTGGGAAATGGCATTTTCTTGCATATTGTTGTGTTAAATGTTAATGGTAACATGTAAATATGGTTGCAGAACAAGATGGAAACAGACACAAAGACTTTTTTTTTCTTAGTCATGTTGTTTTTAAATCAGCCACTGCTGAGACTAAATTAATTTGTTTTGAGATGCTGTGTCTTTGAATAAAGCTCTCACTGTTTTAATATGATTTAAAAAACAAATGATCCATCCAGAATGGAACTGGTCAAGTTTTATGTTTTGTTGTCCAGACAAAACTTTGCAGACTACATTTTTATGATTAAAAGTTTAGGTTATTACATTATATCTTATGGTTTGATAAATGAGGCTGACTCTCCAAAAAGCCTGACTCCAAGCAAGACTTTGATTAAAAAGCACAATAAGACAGTCGTACTAAGTCTGATTATATGTCACTTAATCAGCACCACATTTAGTTAATTGAAGATACTTGTGACTCAGGTGGACAGGAATCATTTTCCAGCTATCTGCACATGCAGCTCTAAAACCGAGACTTGTTCAGGAGAGCTGTTTCATTACTTTAATGCTGATTTGAGCAACAAGGTCTGTCAAGCAGAGAGTTAAGATTATGTCAAATTAAGAAATGAAGAAAGAGCCAGTCAGCTACAGGATGGCATTTTGTAACTATTGTGATTTTAGAAAATTGGTCCCTCAAATTTGCAAAGTCAAGTTATTTTCCATGGATTTGTCAGGGCTTTTGCATAAACTGAACCATGAATACATTTTCTTCACCAGCTCATAAACGCGTCACATGGCTGCTTTGGATCAGGCAATGTGAGCTTTACTAAAATTACAATCCTGTACATTTTTTTAACCCCACTGTAGAAAGAGCCTCCGAGGTACATCTGGCACTATCAGTACCTGAGCTGGCCAGACCACGGAGTGCCCAATGAGCCTGGTGGTGTCCTGTGGTTCCTGGAGGCGGTCAATCGCGCTCAGGGTTACATTAAAGAAGCTGGACCCATTGTCGTCCACTGCAGGTACAGCCAACACTTCGGAGCAGGTCCATGAGATCTGACCAAAGATGCCAACACTGGTTGGTGGATCGCAACCCATTTTTAGTGGGTTTGGGGGGAAATTAATTAGACGTCTGACACGCACACAGTTTTTATTCTGAATTTTGAGTTGACAAATTGAATATGTCAGCCCATTTTGTCCAGTGCCGATGTGCCAGTCTGACACTGCTGCTTCATTTTTGTGGGTGAAGTGCCCCATAATGCCAGTCATGCTTCGAATCTAAGTCTGATTATTTGTTGCAGGGCATGTGCATCTCCTTATGATCCCACTTACTGTCATTTAATGCGCCAGTCATCAGATCTAAATGCATTATGGCATATTTGGATGATTTAGAGAATCTGTTTAAGGGACAAGTTGTCTTCATCCAGGTGTGCAAAGCCTGTGGACTCTGTCAACAAGTAGTAGCGTCTTCCATCCAGCCATCCATCCATTTTCATAACCGCTTATTCCTTAATGGGGTTGCGGGGGGACTGGAGCCTAACCCAGTAGGTAATGGGCGAGAGGCAGGTACACCCTGAATGGTGTAGCCTCTTCTAAAAAGAGTTATGTTGCTGTTGCTGTGAAACACATGATATCATTTCTCAGAGAAAAAAGTAATCTCAGAGCCGTCAACATAAGGAAACTGAAAAAATCCAATATTTTTCATTATTTTGTTATTTTCTTGGCTCAAGTTTTGATCATATGTTTGTTTTTCTCAATTTTAAGAATAGGATTAACTTCTGATCATATTGGTCTTTTTATTTAGTTGTTTTTTGTTTGAATTGTTGTTATGTTTATGTCACTGCAGAGATCATTTGGTCTCAACAGTAAATGTCAGTAACTTATTTACAGGGTTGATTTATTGTTGTATAGAAGGGATGTAAATTATACGTGGCATGTACAGCTTTGACCCATCAGTTGTTCCCATTCCCCTTTAAACTTTAAACGTGATCTGGAGCACTAGTTTTCCATTTGTTTGAAAGCTTTTTTTAATATAAAAAGATATTTTAATATATTTTTTAAAATAAAGATTTTTTTATCTTTATTTTTTGTCCCCCTTATTTTCAGTCCAGTTATTTTACCAACTCATTTTCAAAGGGAATATTTTGTCATTTCTATGTTTGTTTTGTTTTGTTTTGGCCTTCTTTACGATGCCTCTTAAAATTGGTCTTTGAATCATTTAACCATAAAAAAGTATCTCAAGATGAAAGAATATGTTTTCTACTTGCAACAGATGACTTAGCATAGGTCAAATTTTTGATGGTTTCTTTAAGCACTTGTTATTAGCAGTTTTTCCCGCTTTCACTTTTATAGTTAGCATATTATATATCTCTTAAAAACATTTCTTCAGCTAAGTTACTTTTGGCTTCTATCTCTGTTGTCCCCACAGTGCAGGCATCGGCAGAACTGGCACCATTATCGTCATTGACATCCTCATTGACATTATTAACCGGCAAGGTAAGGATCTGAGTGGTGAAACCTGGATTTGACATTAATTTTGGTTCTGTATCATTTGTAATTTCTGGATTTTGTGTTTTCCAGGTCTCCACTGTGACATTGACATCCCAAAGACCATTCAGAGGGTACGGCAGCAGAGATCGGGCATGGTGCAGACAGAGGCCCAGTACAAGTTCATCTACATGGCGGTGCAGCAATACATCGACACGGCTCAGAAAAGACTAGCAGAGGAGCAGGTACTCTGCAACACCAGAAGCCTAAAACCTATACTGTCTTCTGCAAAACAGGAGGACAAATAGAAAAGATGGTGGATTACTACCATCAAGCTAAGTCTCAGTTCAACAAGTGGTTGATTTTTCCCAGAAATACAGAATTAATCTGGGCTCACAATTTCCCTACAACTGTTGAATAATATTGTTTTCAAGAACTGTTTCAGGTGAATGTTTCTACCAGATAAAAGTTCACCATTTCAGTTGGACACAGATAACAGATACTTAAAAGCTGTTTAGATTTTACCGGTTTCAAGTAAAAAATAAACGCGGTGTCACAGACGTGGTTTGTTTTGTGCTTTGATGAATTGCAAAAGTTGGCTGATAAGATCGGATTTTCCATTCTGCAGTGGGTTTTTTTACATGTATGTTGACAGCTTTACACCAGCGGTGTAATGCGGTGACATGCTTGCGTGGAGCCCTCTTGTCAGACATTTAGCTTTGTGCTTGACCCCAGTTTAATCCCAAGGCTCGTACAGACCTTAAGCTTCAGATTATCTTAGAGACGCTGACTGATTTTTGTCCTTTTTCAGAAAAATAAGATGCAAGAGAGAGAATATTCGAATATCAAATATCCTCCGATGACAAACTCAAGGTCCAAACACAACGTTGCGTCCTCGCGCTCTTCTTCTGTGTAAGTATGCCGTTTGATGATGAGACAGAGCCCAAGCAGAGGGGATGTTCAAAACATGTCTTTTATTTGATTGTCTTTTATCTGTGTGTTGTATAGGATGACAAACGACGATTCTACTAGTGTGTACGAGAACATAAACTTCAAAAGCCCTCAGACATCTTTTAGCAGTAACACCAGGAGGTAGAATTGATGCTGTGGACCACCACTCTCTGTATGCCTCTCTGTAAGTGTTTGCTTTCAATCTTGAAATTGTCTTGGTATTTTTTTGCCTGAGTACGTTTCTACTGAAGACACGGTTATTCTAATCATGGAACGTAAATGACTGTGTCACCCTGAAGGAAACCAAATTTGGTTTTAATACAAGTTGTAATTCAGGCTATTGATTCTTGTAAATGCAGTTTTTGATGGAAAAGGGTGATGTGTCAGGGGATCTGAATTTTCCCCTGAAATTGAAACTGACCGAGAATTTTTTTCCACAGATAGGAGACCGCTGAGTTTCCTCTGAGTCACAATTATTTCCCTCATGTACATAAAAGGATAATCTTTTATGTTCAAGTTTAAAATTATAGGGTGACCAGAAGCTCATAAAGAACTGCTGCTGCTCCATATTAAAGACACGAAAGAATAGATTAGTTTCATATTATATTAAGGTTGGATCATTTTCCCCTCTTTGTGACAAATATCAGTTAATGTGCGTGAGTCACAGGCCATCACATTTTGCATAGAAATTCAGTTTTCATTACTTTGAGCCTTTTTCAAATGTGCGTCAAAGTAATTTATTACATTTTTGATTCAGTCATTTCTCAGCATGTTTAAAAATGGAGCTCGTATGCCTGTCCAACCGTTCAGTTTCTTTGTATTCTTTTAGTTGGAACTTAAAAAAATATATAAAGGGTGGAGGACTGAAGTTGAGTGATTCATTAGTTTCATTCATCAGCCAGAAAGGTCTTTTAAAGGTCTTTGGTTCAGCACGGTTCAGACCATAGTTGGCCATAAAAAAAGGTTATGAGTTCAGTGTGCTGGTCATGTTGGCTTGTTTCATATCCCGTCAAAAAATGGGAATTAAAATGCAATAACTAATCTGTGTCTTGAAAAAGAACATGTAAATAAAACTGATAACAAATACTCATTTCTGGTAGATGACACGTTAAGCTAAACGCAGCAGATAATCCACCAGGAACTCAGAGTTCTGTAGAGAAAACCCTTTCTGTTGTCTAAATGAAACGCACGCTAACTGTATCTTACATCAGTAAACCAACTAAATTTAATGATTTTTCAGCTTTTGTTTAGTTGGGGGAGAGAATTTTTCCATTAACATCAATATCAGCAGTTTGATTTCCTGTCTTGAGTTTTCTTTGTCTCGGTTTCATCATTTGTTTTTTGTTTTGTTTTTCATTGTAAGCGTTGCATATGAAAAATTCAAATTATCCCCTCACTCTGGGATCATCAGGGAGGTGCCTTGTTGCTTCATATTGTGATAGTTTTTTATTAAATATGCCTCTGTTTTTTTTTTGGTGCAGCTCCAGCAGGGACGTGTCTTCGTCAGCATCTAAGATCCCCCGGGACGGAGTGTGGCGCTCCACACTCCAGTCCACGTCGGTGGACCTTGACTTGGCCTGAAGGTGGCGAGCTGCTCCTCCTTCTGCCGCTGGACCCCTGCAAAGGAGAAGAATGCCCTCACTGAGGGGCTTTGCCTCCTCCTGTTTTCTTCCAGTCTTTGCTCCAGCCTCTCCACTCGTAAAGAGCAAAAGTGCCTTGTGACAGGACTTCTCTATAATCTTGGCTGCCTAAATCTGCTGTTACATCTCTACTGTTGCTTGTTTCCAAACCCCGGAAGCCCAAGCTAACTTCCTCGGGGGGGGGGGGATGAGTTTTAAACGTCCCACGCTGAACCAAACCCGGCTGCACGGGAGCTAAGAGGAGTTCAAAGCTAAGCTGTTTGTCGGCTTGTTGACTGAAATCACTCTGCTGGTTATCCCTCTTTCTCTGTCTTTGCAGCCTGTTGATTGAACTCCAACTTTAGACTGTTTTTGCTGCCCTTTGTCTCTCCAGCTGTGGTGGTTATTAATGCAGCCGCTGAGTGATGGCAAGGGCAGTTATGTAACCTGCAACAATGTCCTGAGACTCAGGAAGGGCCATCTAGCCCTGTGTTTATACTCAGATTCTTCTTTTTAGATTAATTCATCTTAAAAGCAAAGACTATTTTTATTACATTTTATTTAAGTTGTGTCTGATTATGAAAGCATGTTGAAGACAGTTGGGAATTTAAATTAGGTGTCGACAAAATGGAATTTTTTTTCTGATTACTGATGATTTTTGGGACATGAGTACATTGTGGGTTCCTTCGTCTGTTTCTTTCCATATTTTTCTGTTTTCGTTCATGGATATCTGGTTTCATGGTTGTGTAACATAAAAAGTAAATGCTTATTTAAATATATGTGGTATATTTGTAGAGGAGGATTATTTTTGATGTGATCACGCCAAAGCCAGACTTAAACATTCAATTCTAATTGTAATTTGAAGTCCACATTTGGATGGGGAGGAATCCTGAATGAGTGATGTCTCTGGGTCGGGTTTGACTGGCTGTGCTCGTTAATCAGCAGGTCTGATGTTGTTTAACATCTGTCAGACAAGATCGTCAAGGAGACAAGGAAAGGGGTGATTACAGTGGGCCAGATGGCCATCTGCCTGAGATTGAAGAATGGATTTGTCTCCAAAAAGTGATTTAAAAGATGGCGATAATCCAGGCTTGATGATAGCAGAGGAAGTAAGCCGACGTCATTGACGTGATAAGGAGCACGGTGGTGCTGAGGCGTGTTGAGCTTTCTGTGCTCGCTGGCAGATTGTTGGCTATTTTTAGCCTGGGGACGAGCACCAAAATACTCCGCTTTGGGGCAGCAGATCCTCTGATCATCCACAGTGACAGAACCGTGAATAGGTAGAGTAATGTGGCGCTTGTTTGTGAAAGAACAACGTTCTGATGGGAAAACATCGAAATGAACCACTCACCCAAAGACTGATGCGTACCACACACACCTGACCTAACGGCTCTTCAGCAACAGTGTTATTTACGGCAGGCTTTCTGCACCCTGCTCAGCACTGCTCAGGAAAGTCGCGCCGAGGAACCCGACAAGGAACACATTTATCCTGATATCCCGGTTTGATTGAGCATCTGACCAGAATGGAACTGAAGGATCTGCTGCTGCCATCCTAGTGCCAGACATCCCAGAGCAACACAAGAGGTCCCCCTGAGCCCATGCAAACTACAGCAGGCCGTTTCACACGTGTGGCTGACTCGAGGTACAGTAATCCGGTGACATCTTGCCTCGCTTGTTTTACATATAAAGAAAGAAACCTTTTCTTATTCTACACCCTCTATATAAAAAGTCGGAAATTTATTTGGTGGTAACACATCTGGAGTTTCATTCAAGCCCATCAGACCGAGCCCAGGTAATAATTCTCAGTCCTTTTCCTAGAATAGGTATAAAACAGTTGTGTACATTTGAATGTAACCTTTGGCAGCCATATGTTGCTGTGAGATAAACCGTTTTTTTATGGTTTTTGGAAGGCTTACTTGAGCACAGACTACTGATTCTGACACCCGTCTAACAGCTTGGGTCTTTTAACTGGTGGAAATGGCTGCCGTGCATTTTGATGACTGATTACTTTGTGATAAAGGCTCTGGTCTATGAATTGAATGCCATTGCTGCCATTTGTCAGTGAAGGCCTTCAGTATGCGTCGAAAAGCTGCACTACTTGATGTTTTCCAACATGAAATGTTTTTTTTTTCTTTCTGAACTGTGATATCTGAATGAAAAATGAAACATTAGTTTTTCCCTGTTTCTGATCATTCACTGTGGATAATTTAGAACCCCCCCCCCTCCTTTTTTTAATTTCACAATGCCTCTTCGGGTCAGATAGTTTGTAATTTGGTGAACCATCAGTACTTGAAAGTGTGAAACTGCTGAACCTTTGGCCTCGGGCTGTGTGGATGTCCATTTGCTGTGGAAGTATTTTTAAGTAGTGCACTAGATTTTTGCTGTTACTGTTTGTTTTTTTCTCGTTCTCTGAACTGGTATTCTTCAAATTGATTTGTTTTATTCATTCTTGCGTTTTGTATTGTACCTGATTTATTTTTTTATTGGTGTAATTTTACCATTTGATGAGTAAATGTAGTCTGAATCGGTGTCTGCAGAGGTTTGCAGCTGTGACATGGTGTTTTCTTTTTTGTCAGCCCTCTTAAATGAACTTGAACACGTTGATGTGACTTTGTTTTGATTCCTTCCTCCTGTTGGTTGCAGCAAGCCTGAAGTGAGTAGTGGTATTCTAAGAGCTCCCATGTTGTTAAGTTTCCTCTTCTTCCTTGTACCGGTTGCACCCAGACGCCTTTGTGCTGTATAGGCTACGACTGCTGATGCAATGAGCTCACTAAAACTGCTTCAAAATGGTTTGTCATACAGATTAATAAAACTTTATGACAGCACATTGTAAGACTGCACATGATTTTTTTTTCCTCTGTTATGAAACAACTCAGGTGATGGGAATCGTTATAATTCTTGGAAAAGTGAAAACGCTTTTCACATGTTGGACTGTTTAGCCTCAGGTTGCCATCATCGGAGAGGAAAAAGTGCTGAGAACATGGTGTCTGAATAACATCTTGGGCGCTTTTAGCTGTCGTTTGAATGGGAAATGTGCTCTCCAGTGTGAGCTGGAAGGAGAGAAAGGATATAAAGCACCAGCACCGAAAAATATATTAACTGGTGAAATAACTAGTACTTTAATACTGAAGTTTGCTGGAGGGAAATGTGAACAATCATTCGTCGTGCTTTAGGTTGAAGTTCTTTAGCATTTAAGCTGTCGCACATAAAAATGCTTTTCATTCTGTTTAAAGATGGAGAGGAGCTAACGTGTTAATCTCAAAGAACAGTAATAGTTGACAGAATTTGGAAAGCTTCGGGTGCTTTTGGCAAAAATATCTGTCATAATTGATTTAGCAAGAGGTTGTATTCGTTCAGCTTTATCTGGTTTTAAAGTTTAACCGTGTTTCCTGGCAGTTTGAATTGGCCTTCAGGAAGTTGTACGTTTATGACCACTTTAAATCGTCTTATAACTCTCCTGTGCTGTAAATTTAATAATTGAGTAAATTGGGGTTTCCCGTAGCCTAACCTTTCCTCTTTATGACGCACCTAGCAGATAAATAAATAAAGACATTTGCGGGCACAAGGAAGCACTGCTTTTACAGTCACAGGTCTAAGGTCCACACAGGGAGGAAATGAACAGCAAGCAGTTTGTTTACCAGCATTTGACTCATGCCGTTTTCTTTTATTTTTTTTTATAAAGAATGTCAGGAGCTGTGTGTTTGAGCGGAATTAACCACAGCTGCTGTCTGGACAAGAAGAAGAAAAAAAAACACATTGCCACAATAAATGGAAACAGCAAGAAAATGACAAACCAGAAAGACATTCATGTTGATAATGAGACTGGAAAGCACAACTGCTTTATCACGATTTGAATTTCAATCTCACTTTTTGTCTTATTTTTGTAAACGGGGGCACGTCAAAGGATGCAATCGAAGGCACACAACACAAAGTCTGTAGTTGGTACACCTTAAATTCAGTCTCTTTGTAGCCAGTGGGAAATTCTGACAAAATCAAAGTTTAAATGACATAAGGAAAAAGGGAGCATTTCATGCCTCATTCCGCTGCCTTATCACAGCGACAAGTCTCCACTCTCATTTCTGAACGTTCTCATTAGGCACGTGCAACAAATCACCCATCTGCAGCCCAAACCATCAAACCAGGTCAATCATCAAGTTCCTCTTGACCACAACAGGTTGCCATTCTAAAGTGCAAAACGGTGGCGTCTTGATTTTTCTTCTTTCTTCATCTGTGTTTGCAGTCTTTGTATCAGTCTAATCGACTGTGGCTTTTGGCTGAAAGTTGACGATCTGAGGTGTTGTCGGGCGTGGTCATCACAGAGATTCACACTGAACCAAAGTGCAATCATTTACAAAGAAATTACGGTAAAAAAAAAACAAACAAAAAAAACCATCACAAATGTGCCAAACATTCCAAACTGTATTTACACTGAAGTCCAGTCAGCTGAGCTCCTATTGGGGCCCAGATGTGCTGATGGAGCGGAAAGAGGGGACGGAGGCTGTAGGCGTGGGGGGGGGAGGGATGCATCTCCCTGATGCAGCGCATGTTTCCGGTGCTGAAAACGCACTGCAGGGGCCACAGCACCACCACCACCAGCAGCACCATGAGCACCACGAAGAGCACCATCCTCTTCCAGTCCGCCAGGCCGCTCAGCACGCCGCGAGTCCTGCGCTGCGTCTGGACGGGAGCGTCCACCGACTTGCTGGCCCCGATGTCGATGCAGATGCAGAAGGCCGTGGGGCTGTCGGGCACGCCCGAGCCGGCGTCCTGCCCCGAGCTCTTGTAGCACAGCTTCTCCCCCTCCAGCCACACGGGCTCCTCCTGCTGCTGGTGGCTGGGGAGCTTGCAGAGGACCTCGCGGCTGGTGGCCAGGGCCGGGGGCCCCTCCTCGGGCAGCATGGTGGGGTGGCGGCAGAAGGGGCACGAGAGGCGCGCGCTGCCGCCGTTTCCCTCGTGGTCGGCCACCGAGACCGCCATGAGGCGGGAGAGGCACTCCAGGCAGAAAGTGTGGGTGCACTCCAGCTGCTTGGGGGTCTTGAAGACGTTGTCGTAGGTGTTGTAGCAGATGGAGCACTCCGGCTGGCCGGCCACCGACACCTTCTTCTGCAGCTCTCCGGACACCTCCTGGGGGGAAACCTGCATGTGCCAAATCTGGTGGGTGCGTTGCTCCATTTTCACAAGTTCAAGCCTTTGTCCCTCCCCTGTTATCTGTCTCTGGACTGCCTGGTGTCTTCTTCCTTGTTTGTCAGAATAACTCCTGCGTTAAGAAAACGAGAGACAGGCATAAGATTAGATTGTACACCAATGACAACTTCCCTGTCATCCTGGCCACAATAGCAGCAACTCAATTAAATGTTTGAAGTCCGTTTTTATCTGCTCTCATTTCAAAATGAAAAAAAAAGACAAAAAAAAGCTGGTTGGATCATATTATGTGAGTTCGGAATTTTGTCTCTGGAGCCATTCAAAAATTAGTCAAATGGGTCAAAGTCATTGTGTAATATTGTATTGGATTAACTCAACAAACCGCAACCAGAACATACTAATAGGTCAGGAAAAGTTGATCCTTGGAGGTCAAACAAACACCCACATTTGTAGTGTGGGCGGTTCTGTCAGTACAGCATGGTTGTTGTAGGATATTTAGATAAACACGGTGTCCTCATTCGGGTTTCGGAAAAGGAAAAACATTTTATTCAGAGACTAATCATAAAAACACAACCTTTGATTTCACTAGAAATCATTTGAGCCATAAATGTCTGCTGACCACACCGTTACAAGTGGTGGACTTTACCAGAATTGTCAATTGACATTATTTTGAATGTTGTATTGGAACTGATCATAATTTTCCTATTACTAAAAGAAGGGCTTTCTTTGTTCAAGAGCACACATTGTATTCAGATCCCAGGATAGTAAAACAACATGACCCCTGTGTGAGCAAACCAAATTTAATGCTTAGTAAATCCCACCTGTATGTTTAGGGAAACAAATTTAGAGCGTCTGTCATCTTGACATCTAATTTTATTAATTTATTTCTTATTGCTTCTGTTCTTTGTTTCCCAAAAAAAAGTGCAAATCAAGACAGTTACTGTCCCATATTTTTACAGAAATGTTAGGAAAAATCTAGCCTTAGCATCAAATGGCAATAAAAACTATTAAATCAACCCCCAAACTGTGAATATAACACATCATCTTTACCCAGACTTTAAGATTTGTTCTCTGTACGTGAACCTTTTACCACAAAGGGAAGCTAAATGTCAGCCGAGGAGCAGCGACTGACCCAGTCTCTCCACTTTTTAATTGGCACGAAGGCTGAATCTCATAAACTCCTCCCAAAGACTTCACACAGTCTGAAGCGATATTTATTGTGTTAATATGTTTCATGTAGACTCGCAAGCTTTTTTTTCTCCTTTTTTCTTTTCTTTTTCTGCAGTTGTGAAGCAGTTGCAGCAGAGACAACAACACCCATCAGCTGGTGAAAGGTGGCCCCAGAGTTCAGATTTACGTGGGTGAGTTACGTCTCTGAGTGGGAAGGCTGGTTTAGTTCAAATCAGTTTGTCTGTCAGCTACTTTTCAGACACTGACAAAAGCTTTAGTTGTGCACGTGTATGCTCAGAGGGGCCACAGATCTCCAGGCCGTTTGCGGCTCTCTCTCCAGTATGGCGTCTTGTCATATCCTGTAATATGACCGCCGGCTGGTGTCATAAGGCCGCCATTAAACGACTACCATGGGAAGGAGGCCGTGTGTTTGTGGATGAGGAATGAAAGATGTCATAGCACAGGTGTTCTCCCTTTGCCCCCGGGGCTGATCTGGTCCCGGTTGGCCTGCAAGCACACAGTACCCGCTTGTTCTGCCTAATCGCTCCATCTACCCTTGACATTCCAGCGCGGCCAAACCTCTCTGCACACCTGAGACCCAGGACATATTTTTTTTTAATGTAATCGTGATTACGGCAGTCAGTCAGTTTTAAAAACCTCCCTTTGGCAGTGTCTGCGATTCCTCTTCCACATGCAGGGGAAGCTCACCTGCATGTGTGGGCCTTTTTTCCCCCGGCTGTAAGTGATCGATCACGCCTCTCTCTGCTTCCTTAACAACCTGCTGCGGGGAGGTTCACCTGTTCCAGTGGTTCGGTGAGCTGGTTCGTCTACCTGCGGGAAGCCACCCCACGAGCTGAACCGACACTTCCTGGATCGGTGTGGATATTTTTAATCTTTGCTGTGGCTCGACGCGTAACGGTGGAAGTGCCGACATGAAACTGCTACTCTCCAGTTTCAGTGGGCTCGACGTGACCTCTGAGATCTAATCCAACTCTGGTGATTTAGTAACAAAGTTGGCTTCTTTGTTAAAGGTTTACAGTTTTTAATCTGCCGCCCAGTCAGAAGGAATGCCAGCTTCTAAACACTCAGAAATGCCCCCCCCAAAAAAAGAAGAAAAAAAAACTAAAAGTAAAACTGCATAAAACATCATAATCCGGCCTGCTTTAGGAAAAATTACAATTTATTTTTCAGTTTAAATATTAAGTAGATGAAATGTGAAATTATTCTGCGGACTCAGAAATTTGAATCCAGTCTGTTTACATAACAGATCGTGCAGAGTGGAAGATAAAAATCCCAGTTAAGCAATGTTCTCATCACCTCCAAACAAAATGTACAATGATCAAATACAGGAAAGGCACTCCAGAAAAGGCTGCTGGGCTGGGAATTTCCGGCTGTTACACTCTCCAAAAGAGTCAAATATTAACTCGGTCAAACTCATTGCCGAACCCCAAATGCAAACTTTAAACATAGAGTGGGACTTTTTTTAGCTCATGGCTCTCGTGTTGTTTGTCTGCTTTGGACCTTATTTTATGATCCCTCAACACTATCAGCGGACCTGTCTCGTTTGGCCCACTGACCTGTTAAGAAATTACAGCTAATCTGAATGCGAGTCAAATAGTTTTTTTGTCATGTAAAGCGTTGGAGTCGCCTCTTTTTCCTCTTATCTGTCATCCTTTGTGTCAGGCTCAGCCGGTTTGTCCCTCACTGTGTGTTGTGCCCACTGTATTCCCCGATGTTGCACTACCTGTTCTCAGCTTGAAAAGTAAATGAAACTCGATCTACCTGCAGCTTGTAATGAGGGTGGGGGGAAGTGGGGCTGCAGAAGACGGTTAAACTGAATATGAGGCCGGCTGAGCCAGAAACAGATGAGCACGTGGAAATGCTTAAGGAACTCAGGAATCCTTTGTTAGCATAGAATTCTGCACCTTATTCCAGATTTAGTCGACACCCCGGTGCCTTTGCTGTAATAACAAGATTCCCTTTGAATACATTCAAACAGTTGCATATACATTAGAGGTAAATCTACTTTTTTTTTTTCAACTTAGCAGTGAAGCAATTGCAAGTCACAAACTGCATAAAAGCCTCCAGGCAACGTTTAGAGCAGCGAAAGGTTCAGCTTACCTGTTAAATGTTGAGGATGTCAGATGATCCTCAGCGAGCGGGCTCAGATAAGCTCACTCCCTTCCCACATTTTCTAGGTGGTCAAAGACAAATGACCTCTGCGATCCCAGCGGGCAGTCTGGAGTTTTGGTCGTGCCCCCGCTCAGGCCGAGGTCCTCCTCTGTGGACTGATATTTTTGCCGGAGTTACAGCTGTGTCTGAGTGTGTGTGTGAGAGTGGGAGGGTGTGTGTTCAGGGGCCGGGTTGCTGTGTCTGTGTCGGAGCTGGGTCCTCCTTCCTGAGCGTCCGTTGGCCGTTACCACCTGCCCTGCTCTGTCAGCTCCCTTTTTAGCTCTATGCAAATAGAGAGTCTTGGCCTTGAAGTGGTGTCTGGAGGAGGAGTGAAAGGGGGTGGAGGGAGACAGGGATATATCAAGGACAGCAATACGCATTCTTGCCCTTTCAACACCTCAGCCTATATCTTTCTTTATGTTGGTACCTGTCTTCACCATCTCACCAACACACACACACACACACACACACACAATGCTAATGCCTCTCGCCTCCTGTACCATCCACAAGAAAACAAACTGTTAGACAACTGTTAGAAATCCTGTAGGTAAGAGTTTTATTCATTTATTTGTAGACAATAACAAAGTGTGCTATTTACACACCCAGCACACAACTTTAGGCTCGGTCAGTAATTTCCATGTCTTTAGTGATAAGAACACAGCTGTCCATACAGGGGTGCCTTCCCATTGGAGCATGACTCTGCCAGAACTCGCCGGCCAACATGACACATCAGTGTAAATTAATCCAGAGGAATGACTCTTTTAGTGAAGCTTGTTGACTTTGAAACCACCAGGAAGGAAATGAGGAGGGAAAAAAAAAACAGCAAATGTCATGCTTCGTTTTCGAGGGGGAGAACTGAAAAAATAAAAATAAAACTTTTGGAAGTAAATATACAATAGAAACAACAAATGGACTATAATACGTTTTTGTCTCAATCAGAACTAATTGGACGGCGTGTGCTTGAAATGTTTCTCTTGGGTTACTCATTTGATTTTATGGTAATAACTAATGGCGGAGGGCCATTAGCGCTTGCCGTCTGTGCAATAGCGGCTGCTTAACCGACTTGGTTATTTAGTAACCCAAACACAAATAGTGCCGTATCATATCAGCAAAGTCATTTATTGGGCGTTGGGTTGTTGGTGCCTATAGGATGGGTCGGGAATATCATCAAATCCTTTTTCTTATTTTCCATCCCTCCTTCCTGGATTGAAGGAACTTGGCTTCCTGATAAAGGTGTCAAAGATTCAGTGGGTGACCGCGATTAGCCGGCGGTCATCTCGTGGCCTGGATGGCAGGATGACGCTGCGGCTAAGGCTAGAGGAGGTATACACGTGAGCGGGGAAGTATGTGCTCAGGTGGGCCATAAAAGGACACAATGTTGACCGTCTCCTGACTTGAACCGGCATTTACTCAAACACTAAAGAGCAAAGATGATACGTGCAACCTCTGTCACCAGGCCACCACGGGCAAAATGTGTGTTCTGACTAATTCAGGAGAAACACACACACAGTGTTGCCTTCATGGCGGCCCGTGCATGTGCACTTTTGACCCCGTTCACTGTGCGTTGTTTAATGCATAGTTTTTGGACAGTTTAGGCGGTTTGCTCTTTATTTGGAGCATCCAAAAATTGCTCAAACTCCAGAAGTGATTTTTTCCGGATGTCTTCTCTACAACATTACACACCTGGCTTTAATGAAATGAAAAGAAGAATCTATACTTACCCGACAGAGGAAGGGATGCTCATGTGCAAACACGTTGTTCTGCTGCATATAGATGGAAACGCTCGGTGAAAGGCTTGTCATGACATTTCCAGATGGCTGCTTCTATTCATCATTCATCTGCAGGTTAAAGATTTCAATTATCCTGTGAAATATCTGCAAGGTGCACCTCTGGCAAAAGAGCATTTCATGCAATTTCATTATGAATTTATGGTCACCGTGCACTTTTTGTCATTTTGTCTGGTGGGAAAACTAAAGTCACATGACATAGAGGAGACCTCTGTTAGAGGGAAGACTAATTAAGTCCTCAGAAATGCAAAATGCCACAAAAGAGTTGTTTTCACTTCTGTGAATATTCAACTATTTAACTATTTGTAATTGTTCAGAGCGGCGAATCAGCCGAAAATCTTCTGAGTTGTTCTTTTATCCCTGGACACCAGCATCCGCTCACATCTGGCTGATTTACAGGCCGGTTCTGTTGCCAGCTGATATTAAAAACGCTCCTCGTCCTGAGGAAAATCGAAGGCAATGAATTTCCTCAGAATATTCTAACAGAGTTTTCCATCTTAATGGAAGCTTTATGCAACTTCTAAACGATAGCAGTCTGCACTGATTTGGATTTTCCGCAGTGGTGTGTTCCCACAACGCAAATCCAGCTCGTTTGCTTGGTCTTTGGTAAATGAGATGCCACAGCTGAGTTAAACGCTCGGCGTCCAGTAGTGATTGTGCTCAGATACGTTGGGCTGCAGCCCATGTCACCAATGCAGGCAGGACACGTTCAAAGCTGGGGAAAGTTTTTTTGAATGAAATGAAGAAATGGTTGAAAACATTGTAAACATCGATGAAGCCTCTTGGATGAGAGGCGAAACATCTTCTAGAAAACTTCACGTCCAGTTGCCTAAACTGAACTTTTCAAGCTCCACCAAGACCTGGATGACTGAGAATCTTCTCAGATATGTTGGAAACATTGCTTTTATACCACGTTTTAAGCCGAAAGTGATATTTTTTGTGTTAAATATGCATGTGAATACATTTGCAAAACACCAATGACAGACTCTTAATAGTCCTAATGTGATACGTTTAAGAAATGTACTCAATATTTAAAGATTGAGTAACCTGCCTCTTAGATAGGTGCATACAGCGGCCTTATCGAGGTCTGACCACTCAGGCTCTGAAGGAGTTCAAAACAAAGCTGGTAATCATTGAAGAAAGCTGGTTTACGAGCTTACGTTGGTCTATTTTACAATTTACTGTAAGGTTCTGCAAGTCATGGGCTTATCTTTATGGCCTACCCGTGGAAAACAGTCACGTTTCACGCCGAATCGTCTTTCGTTGTTGCAAGTCCTTTATGAAGGAAGAGGGGTGTGTGTCCGTCTCATATTCTAATTGCGCATATGGAAAAAAAATGTTATCAGTCTGTGGATGACGGGTAGGGCCTCCTCGCCTACCAGGAAGAGTTGAGAACAAAACAAGGCTCGTCCTTCTCCAGTGTCAAAGATTATTGCACCCCCGGAAACAATTTTCCATAATGATCTCTGACTTTGTTTTTAAGGTGGCCAATGACCCTCGCACTATCAGCATGTGATATATCTGACTTTTGATTTATGTCTTGTCACTTATATGTATTCCAGCATTTGGAAAAAAAAAGACATGGGAAAATCTTTTTTCTTTTTAAATCAACGTTTTTTAAATCAATGTTTTTTCATTTCTTGAGCATCCTCCGATGGTCAAGTGGAAATCAGGCGTGTGCATGCTCAATACTTCCCAATGGTGGGAGATTAATAAAAGGGGAATAGTGCGCTTACAGATGAGGATTTCCATGACACATCGGATCATTATACACACAAATCACTGCGTGTAGTTTTGATTTTAGCTCAGACAGCATCGCTGCAGTATGCATGTGGATATTTCTGTCCTGTGTCAGCCGTTTTGATTCGTGTTGGTTTCGTGGGGGTTTCTCTCTTTAGGATGTTGTTTTCATTACACAGAGCCGTGTTTGTCCTGCTTTTGGATGTGTCGACATACCTTCGCGTAAAAGGTTTTGTAAAAGGGAGATGAAAGCTGAGCAATAACCGACTCAACTTTTTTATTTTCTCTGTGCGTCTTCTAACAATGATTTGGAATTATTTTCCCACCGGTCCGGCTCAATAGACGTGGCGCGAAGCCTGGTGTCTTTGTTCGACGTGAAAATGTGCTCCAAAGCTGTCATTTCAAACGACTAAGAATCAATATAAACACAGGGATAAAGGCCCCTGTATTTTCATCACGTCTTAATACCCTCTTTAATATGGTGGTTCTTTATCAAGTTGAAGTTTTAATATCTCTATTATATATTAAAACAAACAGCAGACCAGAGATTAGGCATCGTGTAATGTCTGGCTGCAGCGCCCTTATGTTCTTTATTTGATGAACAAGGAAAGAGGATACTTATAAAGGGCAAAGAATAGTTGCATCCTCATTAAGGCCCAACAGCTTGTTTTTGCTGCCAGAGCCCCCACAGCAGCTTTATTCTGTCCGCCCCCCCAGAGGAGGTCTGGCAGTAGGAGATGTTGGAACATTTTAGGTGGCCATAGATGCAGAATGTGTCGATAGGTTTATGTCTAGCACTTACAACACATCACAACAGCGTATTTAAAAAAGAATCAATGGAACGTTAACGTTGAATCGATGAAAAAAAAAAAAGCAGTAAAACGGACCGTTTGTTTCTCCTGCAGACCTCCAAACGTTCATTCTCCCGACGTTATAATATTTGTGTCTACCCGGCATTATCGTGCACCAGCCTGCAAATCTTGACGCCCTCTAAGTCTTCTACAGCCCAAGTAGGGATTTTGCCTCTCCAACAATCTTACAAGCAATTCTGCAGGATTAGTTTTGTTTTATGTTTTTTTTTCCACATGACCTTCACTATTCCCTGTCTTTTAAATACTGAGGAAACAGATACTCAGGTTTTGGCTGTCTTTTTATTTCCTTCTTCACCTTTGGGAGCATCAGTTACCTTTAAAAAAAAAAAAAAAAACTGTTTTAAACAGCCGTAAAGCTCAGTCAAATTCACTTTTGAGAGCTCGGTTGAAATGATCCGATAGCTCCAGTCTTTTGCATGGCGCCCATTTCCTCCTTCATCGCCTCTTTTCCTTGTTCTCTGCATTGAACCGAGCAAAAAACAGAACACTGGCTTTGCTTGAAAAGGTTTAATCGTTTATCTTTACGTCTTTATTTGAGACTACCCACAATGAAGTTTGTGTTCCTCTGTGTTTGAATTCAAGCTCGCAGCAGGTGAGCCGTGATGGTGTAGTTCATCCACTCTCTGTGATGATGGTGGATGTGGCTCCTTGCTGGCGGGGAAACGCTGCCCCCAGAGGAACGAGAAGCCCTCGACCCCCCCTCCGTGCCACCTCTGTTCTGAGGAAATCACCCTGAGTGGGTTCAGGTGTGCTGCAACTGTGGAGTCCCCCGGTTCACGTGATGCCACTCTCAGCTCTTCATGCACGGCTCAAACTGTGAGTTTTTCTAATTTCATTTTGGCCGCTCAGCGCTCTGAATCACTCATTTCACTACCAAAATACACATTCCCGTGAAGATTGGGTGAAAAAGGCCGACTTCATTGAGGGGAATTTGGCTCAGACGCTTCTAAATTGCAGGTTTGAGTGGAGTCATTTTTAGTGATGTATTAAAGGAAAGAGGAAAAAAGAGGAAAAATGCTCTGCTGGCATAGTTTTGCATGTTTCCCCCTCTCAGGGATTAAAATAATACATTTTAAAAATGAATTCCATTGCATTTACTTGTAGTAGAAGAAATCTACATTTTTGGGGGAGTCATTTGCTGCTGTCAAATGTTTGTAAAGTACTTTTTACAGGCTAAAAGAAGTGGGCCTACAGGGGTTTCACTGTTTTTATAAAAGATCAATTGTTTTTTTTTTAGGACAGTAGAAATTTAAAGTGGCATAAAATGACATGGAGAAGCAGTCATGAAAACTAAATATTAACTTTTTTTTAACATTTCTTCACTTGGGTCATCTGACATCTCTATAAAGTGTATAAGTCTCTGCATTTCTAGGAAAATGGGCTAGTCACATCTATAAACAAAGTACTTCTTCCAAATGTTAAAAAAGTTACAGCTTTCGGTCTTTTCAAGGTTAAACAGTTTGTTAAACTGTAACAGTTTCGTCATCGTGACAGTTTGATGAGTGAACATTGAGTTCACAGCAAGCTCTGCTTGTTTTAAGAAGCTTATTAGTGACAAATAGGCAGCGTTTCAGATGACAACAAAGACCTAAAGCATATCTCTCTCTCCCTCCCTCTCTCTCTATCTATCTATATATGTGCATATGTGCATATATGAGCTTTTTCTAAGTGTTTTTAAATGGATAAATGGGAATAAATACTTTTGCATCATATATATATATACATATATATATATAAGTATAAGTATTTTAGTATTTAATATAAGTATTTTAGTTCCTTTTCAACAACTGAATTAGACGTGACATCTTATCAGTTTCAAAGAAAGCTACAATGCCAACATATTCACCTGAAAAGTATCTGATAAAAAGTATTTACCCTGCGCTCCTTCGTCTCTGCGTGTCTGGACTCAGACCTCAATCATTCGACCATTCCCAATTCATCTAGTCAGTTAACGCTGCCCGGTTATGTGTTAAAGGAGGAGTTCCTCCACACATCCTGATTATTTTTCTTCAATCTAACATTTTTTGTGTAAATAGAAACTGTTCCTACCCTGTGAGACAATAAAAGTACACTGCAGATTTTTCACTTGAGAACTATAGCTGAGCCCCATTTCATTATTTCTCTTTTCTTATCTGCTGCACATGATGAAAAATAATCCACAGACCTGCTGTTGGATTTTCTGTCCTTGATTTCTGTTGCTATAAGTAGATCAGACAGACTTGTTTGATTGATCAAATCCCCCTAAAACTAGGCTGCAGTCATTCACCTCAGGACACCGACAGAAACCGCTCCAACAGGAGGTGTTGGTTTAGATGCTATCTGAAAGCTTTTTTCTCATTAGTCTTAAGTAATTTCCTATTTAGGGAGTCTTTCTAAAAGTGAATTGATTAGGGACTCGGTGTCTAATGTTTTCTTTTAATGTAAACCAGAGTTTGAAATGTCACATTAAACAACATGTTTATTAACACCATCATTTTAAACTTATTTTTTCATTAAAAAAATTACGATAAACAGACAATGAAAATGGCCTGTATTAAATTAAGTTATCTCAAAACAGCTTAACCTAATCTTCTGCCCCAGAATGGCAAATATTTAGATATATTTCTAAGAAACAAATGGGTACAGGCATTGGTGTTGAAAGGATTAGGAGACAGCGCCCTCATGTGGCCATTTTGTGGAATTAAGAGGGGAAAAAAGGTTTATCCTGACCTGAAAATTGCCTCTGAGGGTGAATCTACAGCTGCGAGCCACTCCAACAATCTGGAGAGTGGTGGAGTGGTAAATCATGCTCAGAGGGAAGTGTCTGCCCGAAAGGCTTTTTGATGGGAAGAAAATCCCCCTTTCTAAAGAACTAGTTCTGTCACTATTAGTCGCTCAGAGGGTGTGTCTGAAAGGGCTGAACACATACAGGGCACCACTCCCCTGGACAGATGAGCTAAGCAAATTCATTACCTTCTGCCTTTCTCTGTTTCAGGGCGCAGAACAAGAGCAGTGTGAGGTCATTTTAATGAGGAGGAGGATGGAAATCAAGGTAAACTCAGCATGCAGTTTGCATTGTGTAGCTTCTCTTAAATGTCATGTACGGGTGTCTGCCTCAGCTCTGGTGGTTGCTGTCATGGCTTTGATTTTATTTTAAAAGAAAAATCTACATCTATAGTGTAGACAAAGCTAGACAAGTGTGACAAGAGTGTATTCGCTTTGTCTTTAAAGAGAGATCATCTGTTTAAGAGTGAGCTTATAAATCCCGATCCAAGCTTTCCTGAGGCAACAAGAACACATCTAGCAATGTACACAGCGCACGTGAGACCAGTGTCAAAACTTTATTTACCAGGCAAAGGTGACACTTCACGCTGCTTCACAGTGACTGAGTCATTTAGTGGTTTTATTTAAATTTTTTGGGGGGGTCTCTGTCTGTGGGGCCTCCATTTTGAAGCCCAAGCTCAGTGGGACAGCTGAAAACAATGGCTATGCTTTCAGCTAGTTAGTGAAACCTGTTAAACTATGCAGGGTTCATGCCTGCCCCCCTCTGTGCCGTTTTTATTATGCATACATAGTCCTCACAGACGAGCCTTTCTTAGCGTCCTTGGGAACCAATTCCAAAAGTATGTAGAACAAGTCATGCTTTATTACAAAAATATTCCAAATACTGTACAATGGTGTTGAACATGTGCAAAATGTAAACATTAATTAGACTTAAACATCCAGTCAACAGGAAAAAAGTACAGGAGAGTTTTTAAAAAAACCCCAAAGGATTTGATTGAACATTGAAGCACTTGAAATGTTCTGATCAGAGTTAATAAACCTTCGTTTCAGCTGAGAAAAGCATGGAACTGACATCAGGACGTACAAAGGAACGCTCCAGGCCGGAGACACGGGCATCATCTACATTTTTAACAACACCGTTGATTTACATTTCCTGAATAAATGCTAGAAAAGTTGCAGGTAAACACGTTTATTATGGAGACCATAATAACCACCAGAGCTTAAAGTGGAGAGCTTCAGTAGCTGGAATGTTTTTGTGGCTTCACAGAGGCGACACCTGTTTCCCGAGGCCCTGTTAAGACGATGCTGAGAAAGGGATTCAGAACAGGTTTCCAGTTTCCGTCTCCTTATTGCTCCATTCGCATCCAGATGAGACTTCTCTACATTCAGTACTCGCAGCCAGTCCAGCAGCAACAAGTGTTCCGTTTTCCAGAGTCTCTCATTTCATTTGAAGGAGCTTCATCTTGTTTCCTAAAAGAAGGGAAAGGGACAGTTATCTGCTGAAAAGTAACCTTTGAAAGTCAACTGTTTTGGACTGCAGCTTACCGAGCCCTTTAAGAAATCTGTTGACGCCGCTCGGCTCGGGTTCGGGGCACGAGTCCAGATACTCGGCCACTCTGGCTTCAAAGAGACCTGGAGATGAGAGCACAACGCTGAGCCCGGCTCCACCTCTGGCCTCACACATGCAGAGGCCTGAGCCTCATGTGTTAAAATGCTTCATCAGTAAACGGACATCCGGAAAAAAAATTAGACGAGGAAACGTTGTCTCTTTCTAATGTGACACACTAACCATTGTGTTTTAAAAGAAAGCCCTCAAGCAGAACGAGTCCATGTGCCCAGTTTTATTAGAAGATTCTTCTCACTCATGAGGCCTTTGCGATCTTTATCTTTGTGCACTCCAGGCAGCAGCATCCCCTCATAACCCACACATAATTGACCTCAGTTTATAATTAAGTTAGCCTTGTTTTCCATAACTCTGTTTTCAAATGTAGAGCCTGCACATCACTGGCAGAAAAAAGTCAATTTGTGTTCAGATAATCTGATTAACTGAACACATTTGAGCCGTTTAAAGGGCTGACTGGAAACATGGTTCCCCTCTGTTTACATGAACCTTTTCAGAATTCTAATTTGTGAAGTTGATGCTGCTCAAAATCTGCAAAAGCTTTCAAAAGCAGACATCAATTCGGCTGAATTAAGAAAAGTTAAGTTTCTGATCATTTTTTCATTCATATTCAGCAAATTTTGGCTGAGGAAATCATGACGGGAAATTCTCTAATAGTGTCTCTAATAGTGCCTTTAGTAGCCCATGCAGAGCTGTACATTTCCAGTCTGTCTTGTTCACTGTTTAAGAAAAAAAAAAAAAAGCTGTATTGCTCCTTGCTCTAAACCAACAGTCACCTCGTCCTCTGCCCTTGCGCAGCTCTTTGTCCTGAATGAAGCCAGCGAACATCTGGGTGTCCATGAAGAGCTGCAGGAACTGCCGCGCTCCGCGGGACGGGTGGGACTTCCGGAAGCTTTCCCGCTGCAGCTCTTTGCTTCCACTGGAGTTCTCGCTCATGTGGAGGGGATAGTGGCCTACCAGCTCCACGAAGAACCGGACGAAGCCTTCCGACACCAGCGAGCTCAGGTCGGCCTGCGGGCCTGGGGGGGGGGGGGGGGCGTTCGCATTAGAGCTGCCTCACCCTTATGGGATGTCTCCCTGGGTCTGTTGGACAAACCTCCACACGTGTCGGCCGTGTCCTGGCTCAGGATGTCTTCCCTCTCCTCCAGGATCTGCTGCAGCGCCGCCTGCAGTTTGCTGGGCAGGATGCAGTCCTCATCTCCCAGCTGACCGGCAGGACAGAAAAGCGCTGAAGTGAGTCACATGACGCCGTTTACAGAAACACACATTTCATCTGTTGTGTCCAGCTGTGATCTTTGGCTTCAGGTGGACGAAACCCAAATGTTTTTACATATTACTGATTATTTCCTCTGTTATCTCTAATAGTTTAGAAAAAAAGCTACTTCATAATAGGTACACCAAAATATATACTACAATTATAATACTGTGAGTATTTTAGGTGATCTAAGCATTTGTCAAGTATTTTTTCCCCAATATAAAAAGTTTTTAGCTGAAGAGAAAGCCATCTGGACCATATGGTGAGATTTAATATTTTCAGTTGGAAACCTTTTGAAATGTCTATAGAAGTAGACCAGATGCAAAATGTGCTCGTATTGCAGAAGGTTGCAGTCACAGAAAGGTGTTTTTAATAAAAAACACTTTGCTGCTGCTCATTATGAGTCCTGGGCATCGTTATCTGACATGTTTGACAGGACGCTGCGCTGCTTTTATGTCCCACATAGTTTTACCTCTGCTTGTGTGAGTAGTTCACTTTTCTTTGTCCCCCTCACAGAACCCCACCCAAAACCCAGCCGGGGACAAGTGCAGGCAAAGCCCTTTTCCAGTGGGACCACGCCTTCCGGTGCCACTGTACGCGGCTGACTGTGTACGCACCTGAATGACAAACTTGTCTGCACACAGATCCACTATGAGCACCTGCGAAGACGACAAGACAAACACATGGCAGTTACTAACTGGAAGTTGCGCAACAACAAAGGGTGAGGCCAGTCCCAGCTACCGGGAGCAAAACGCCAACCGCGACGCGGAGGCCCGGGTTACTGTAACTGTGCAGTGATTTGGTTTCTCTCAGAACCGGCAGAAGTACCTCCTCGATGGGCAGCTCCAGCAGCTGTGGCAGGCACGGTGCCAGAACACCGATCAGGAACGGGGTCGGGGAACAGCTAATGTCCAGCATGCTGGCAGGTAACACCGGCACAAACGTGTGCTGCCACGTGAACGGGTAGAGCAGCGCCAGCGCCGCGTGGCCACACCGGGACAGCACGCTGCAGCAGGAGGGGACAGAATGGATGAAAACTACTCTCATAGATCAGAAATCAAAGCTGTCATGGCTCCCTGCAGACTGAGAGAGAGCAGCCACATTTTGAGTGAACTGTAAGGGCTGGAAAAAGCTCTCCATAAGAAGAAGAAATGTCTTCATGCTCTTTGTGTAATATCACAACTACCCAGGCTAAATGAACTTCCTCTAGAGGAAGGCACCTGGACAGGATACTTTTAGAACATGCCTCAACGAAAGGAGGCCCTGGAGCCGAGATTCTATCTGCTGCTCGTCTTGAAACGACTCGTTGTCCCCTTAAGAAATAACAGCTGTGGGAACCTCTACTTGGACTGTGGTGACCTGGTCAAGTTCCACATTCACTTGTGAATTACCTTGACTTTCTATTGCTATGATTTTGTGTTTGAAATAATAAACAGTGATTCAAATATTCAGATGTCCCCCCCATACCTGAGTTTGTCAGCGATGAAGATGACCCTCCTCTCCAGGAGAAGGGAGGCGAATACCTGCAGGAGCTTCCCAACACTGAGACACTGCAGCAGGCTGTCAAAGTCCACGTGTTCAAGTCTCGAATCCACCGGGCGACACAAAGTCAGCACCTGGCAACAAAAGGGGGGGCCTGTTGTGAGTGACCGGCTCAGCTCATTTATGGTTAGCCAGGCTTACCATAAATGTCAACATTTTTAGCTTTTTGTTTTTTAGGAACTGTTGAAGCAAAGTATTCATTCTGCTGTAATGAAATGAGTCATGACTTCCTTTTTTATTTTAATCTTGGAGAGGCTGATTCCCGTCAGCCCATCTAACACAAGTGGCTGTGACCAAACTGAACCCATTGACGAAGATAGCTTCAAAGTCTGAGTCTGCAGGAGGGAGTGGTTGAGTGGAGCGCAACTACTAATCAGCATTTCCTCTTTCGGTGTCGGGGTTACCTCATTCCCGGAGCCAGGGAGGAAGCTCTTGACGGTGACTGTGCGTCCAGGGGCTGGAAATGGGGCCTCCATCACGCTGCGCATAAAGGGATAAACCAATGCTGGGGAAATTTCTCTGCGCCTCTCCACCTCCTCCAGAATCTGGACAGAAAGAGTCAGACCAAATGCTGTGACTCATTAAGGGACAAGCGCGTACTCAAGTCTGACCACTGGTCAGTGTCGCAGGACGGAGGAGACTGTATGTAGGCAGTTTCTGAAAACTGCTCAGGATTCATGTTTTAGTACAGCTGCCGTGCTAATGCACACAATTTAAAGGCAGCAGCTTTCACACGTTTCAGAAGGATCCGCCTGAACCTTTGTTCTTCCTATCCACAGACATGTAAGCAGACACACTGTATGGCGGCTTTACCTTTGCAAACAGGTTGAAACAGCCCAGCTTGCTGACAATGCAATGCACCTCAGGGAGCCTCTTCCCCTTTCCACTGGGCTTGAAGACAACGGGTTTCACAAGTCATAAAGCAGGCTACAACAAAAAAACCCCATCCCCAATAAGGCAGCATAATGTACACAAACATCCCCATTAAGCTTTGACAATTTAACATTTTCAAAAAGACCGCTCTGAACTTTGGAGTGGAAGGTAAACAAACCAAGAGTCCAAAGTCAAAACTTCAGCCATGTTTATGGGAGCAAAGCTGAGCTTATCGAGCCATAAAATATCTCCAGGTTAGCACTGTAAACTAAAGCATAGCCAGTGAACGCTGTAAAAAAAAAAAAAAAAAACAGCGCTTGACAATACAACTCTGTTTTGACAATGAGGCCTAAATAAAGGGGAAATTATTCAATTCTTTTTGCTTTCGGTCATCCGATTCAGAAATGGTTTATAGTCTGTGATTCACTTGTCCTCTGAGATGTGGAGTAAGCATGTGGCAGGCTGCCATGTCTCTCACACGCAGACCTGCCGCACAAACACACATTCATACTCACCAGGATCTTGCGGCAGTAACAAAACCAGCGACTGCCGTCTTCTCCAGTCAGGACAAAGGAAAAGGTCTCACTGTGAATCAGCAGAACAAATGCTACTTAATCTGGCTGTCTGAAAACATGTAACTTGAGCTGGGAAGCATGAACATCTGCAGAATAAACTCATGAAAAACAACAAGCAACACTGTTGAGTACCTGGGAACTCTTTAGTTTCTGAGAGATGAAAGACTCATCAGACAAGTATGTCTTTCAATTATCTATGCGGCTATAAATAAACATTTTGAAGACAGGAAAGCATTAAAAGTAGGAACCAGACACGACGCAACAAACCAAGTGAAAACAAAAAGACAGCACAATGCCCCTCAACACTTAATTCGATTTACTAGAATTATCTCTGAGGAATCACATATTGCAGCATCAATTTATGGATAACAGCTGAGGATATCAAATAAAGGGAAGGGAAATGGGGGTTTAAACATAACGCGGAAATTATTGCAGGCAACATTTGTTAAAAATACAAACAGGGTGTGCTATCAGCAAAAAAAAAAAAAAGAACAGCACAAAGGAAATGAAAAGAGGAAGGAAGTCCAGGCTATCGTGTCATATTCACGCTTCATCCCAGTGCAGTGTACAAGCTGACCTTGGAATGTCGGAAGCAGGCTTCCAGTCCTGGGAATCAGGGAAGCAGAACTTGGGAATCACCTTTAGCTGATCCTCGGCTTCTCGGGAGACTCGGGACGACTTCTCAAACTGTAACAAAGAGACTCAAGTTGACAATCCCAACAGGAATCCAAATGAACTGTAACCTTATTCCCCTGAAATGATTTCAGCTAGAGACAAAGCCTTTGCTAAAGATGGCCAAACTGTAATTAACAACTGGCCTTTATGACCAAGGTCCTGCAGGTCGACTCAGTTCAAACCTGGAAATTCCCTTTAGGGAAACCCTTCAAGAACTGCTTGTCACGTATAATAAGAGTCATCTCCACTTAATTTTCTAAAACAAGATTAAAATTCATACCAAAGTCCTCACAAATGCAATTCAACTACAGCAATATGACAACAAAAAAAGAATATTGGTTCTAAATCCTGGAAGACTGGATGAATAATGTTACTGTAAAGGCTCCGCCTAACCATTTTGGGGAACTGTTGGGTAATTTCAGGGGAGTAGGTGTTTCCTGGGGAGCCTTTTCTCAGCGACACCACCACAAAGATCTGGAAAAGCTGCTGCTGCTGCAGCTGGATCAGATCTCTCTCGAGGGTGCGATATCCTGGCCGCCGTCTCAGTGTGGACTGGATGTAAACGGATCTTCTGGAACCTGCTGAACACAATGAGACAGTGGGGTAATGCTATCGTGGGACACACCCCGGCCAGCAAAGAAAAGTCAAGTAATGCCCTTTATATGAATATATTTAGAATATATTTGTACATACTATGGGGGGGGGGTAGTTGATTCTTCTTACAAGCATTGGAATGAACCCCAATTACTAACTGCTGTGGAAGTATGCAGAACTTAACAAGCCATGTAGATGAGTTCTGTGCTTTGAAAATGATCACAGTCTGCCTAATTTCTATCTTGTTACGGGCCTAACAAAAATGACTTGATCAAACTCATATTGCAACAATCTTGCAACAACTCACGATTAAATTAAATGGTTGTTTTCACAATTACGAAAGAAATAAAAATTTCCCCACATTTAATGCTGAATATCTTTTTAATAGAATCTGCGACTGATGTCTATCAAGCACATTTCACAGGTGAGGTTTCCTTCCATCGTGGTTATGACTCACTTCATCAAATAGAGTCTACACAGATGGTGTTCATCAGCACAAAAGAAAACTACTTCTACTAAGCTGGTGAACGCACAGAACTAATCGTCCTTTTTCTTGTGTCATTTCGTTGTTGCCTCTGCTCTGTGTTTGTTCTCATGGTTAGAGGTGAGAGATGATACCTTTACTGTTGTCTTCAGGGTCACTTTCAGTCCCGCTGGTCTCCTCTGCTTAGATGAGGAGGAGGAGGAGGAGGCAGAGATTAGCGGGGAACACAGGAATGGAAAAGATTTGACGAGCCATAATCAGATGCAGACAGTCAGCCTTTGTTTTATAATCAGCGGCTTTGAGTACTACAGCTGGCTTTAAGTGTATCATCAAAAGCTGGGTTTTTCCCGCAAGAGGTCCCATTTAATCTACTTTAAGTGTTGATGTGGGTGACATTTGGGCATCTGCGACACCGAGCGTGTATGTGTGACTCACCTCGCACTGAGGGGCCTTGGTTCTTCACTCTTTTCCTCCCTCGTTTGTCGTCAAAGATTGTCTCAATCTTACTGACATACTGCGGAGCGGGGCGCACACACACACACACACACACATACTTGTCACCCCAGTCATCATTGCAGGGAATCGTGATATAACAGCCTCTAAGTGCATAATTAAAGATTTACAGCTTTTTTCCCCCTCTTACATTCCTGTGCTCTTCTCTGAAAATCGTGAAAGAACACAGCTCAAAGTTTGAAATCAAATAAGCGTCAGAATCAACAGAGGTCAATGCAGACACCAGCACACAGAGGACGCTAAATAGACCTTTACGAGCACTGCCACTTGAAGCAGCAAACTTGTGGGACAGAACAGAGTAAGAAACTACAAACATAGCTGTTGTAAAGTAGGAAAAATTTGAAGGTCTTCATCCATTTTATCTCTGTAAACATCTTTAATAACCACATAATGCAAAATGCCTCAATATTGTAAACATATTCCTGGCTTTTATCTTACAGGGGAACGATCTACAACACATTTTCCACATCTTGCTCACAGCTACAGCACAACGGATCAACAGTTTTTGAAGTTAGAATCTTTTCTAGCGTTCTGCTTTGGGAAAAATTCTGTTTAATTACCTTGTTGTTAAAGTTTTTCCCTGTCCAGCAGCTCTTAAAAGCCATGAGTTGTCTGCTCGCCCCCGAGCCTTGTGATATCTAAATTTGAGTGAGGCACTAGTGTGTTGCCTTACTCCTATCTCTTTCTCTCAGCATCTTCTTCTTCCTGTTCAACCAGTCCCCACCCCCATTTTCTCTTTCTTCCTTAAAACATGACTCATCATAAAAGAAACATGCTACCTATGCACGACATGAAAAAAGCCATGTGAAAATGGTGGCTCACCTCAGGGGCCCTGTGGACTTTTTGGGTGCTCGAGCGACGAGGTGTCACCGGTTTAGGAGTGTTTGCAAAGGTAGAGGATTTGGATGAAGTTAATGCTTGAGAGTTTTTTTTCTCCACTTTTCTGGCATATCCGTGCAACGTTTGGGGTTTATGAGGCAACTGGAGGGCACAAAATGAAGGGTTAACACTTGATCTCAGGATAGATTAGATTTCATACACAATGATATGAAGCTAATAAAAACATTTTTTTAAAAAGCTGCTGTGAAAGGCAGACATGAGTATTTTTCTTTACCTTTGGGACTGGAGGCCTTATAGGGAGACACATTGGAGAAAGCTTGACATCCTCATAAGGGTCATTCCTGGGCACTTCACCTGAGGGCGGTTAGGGTGAGAAGGAGGATACAAAGACTGGCTGAATGATTTACAAGGAAAAAGATTACCTGTGCAGACAAGCAAGTAAGAGCCATCCAGAAATAGCCATGGAGCATTTTTTATTATGCCTGAACACACCTGGGTGAAGAGGATGTGTGCCGTTTGGATGTTTTAAGGCAGTTTAAATGTGTACATTCTATATAAAATAATTAAATATTGTAAAAAATATATAAATATATAAAAATATATATTTACTTCATTACATTTTCTATCATTTGCAATTTCACTTAGAAAGTGTCAATTCAAGATGGAAGTAAAAGACACCCATTTAATGCTAGTTTTGTATTTAACAACTAACCAACTGTAGCCACACAACATGGCTTCTTAAACCTATCACTTACAGACTATATCCTCATAAATGTTGTCATCAGAGTAGGCATGGTAAAGGCTGGAGTGCACAGTCCCGTCTCCCACAGATCCGGGCTGGGCTGTCAGACGCGCCGCATCCTCATATTCAAAGGACTTCCTGCGGCAGTGAGAGAAGCCAAAGCAACAAGTAAGAGGAGTATGGCTGTGGCCCTAAAGATAGCCGTTCTACCACTGCTGCATACTCATCCAATGTCCCAACATAAACCCCCCTTCTGATGTCAAAACCAGTCAAACGGAAAGTGTGATAAACCGTCATGGAAGTAAGTGACTGAGCATGTAATACAGAGATTGTTCACGCTATTATAGTACACGCTTCTGTCATTTACCAGGAAAAATTAGAGAGACGCTTCGGCAGAGTGCAATAACAAACTGTTACATAATTCTAGTGAGGTGTGATGTAATCCTCTGCCCTGCGGAGGCATTTCATAATGTACAAGGATGAATGACAGCGAAAGGAGTCCTTTGAAGCTGGTAAACATGAAACCATGTGGAAACTATGTGTGGAGATTATTAGCACTTTAACCAGTGAAAGGGGGAATATCACATTACAATTAAAAAGAAAATCTGCAAAACAAAAAAAAACTGTCCTGTTTTGTCATATTCACAACAACAAGGAACAAAGTTACAAAAGGCATCGAATCCTACGCAGCCCAAACGCACTCACTGGAGGTCAACAGAAGCACCACATGGACATCCACACAAGTTAGTTACTGAAAAACGCACCCAAATCTAAAACTTTTGACTTGTGGAAGGAAATTTCAGTCCGTTTCCTGTTTTTGTCTTCATTTTCTTATCGACATCTTCTTGAAGATAAAAAAAAAGTCATTATCTGCCATGCATCTTGAAAAGCATGACAAGCAAAATGTGGTCAAGTCAGATCACACTGGAAGGTTTTTGTGTTCAAAAACGACAAACAATTTGGGATTTTAGATGGTATTTTACAGGGTTTAAAATTCAACTATTTCAATCTGTTAAAAGTAGGAATAATCAGAGACATTTAACAATTAATCTTTCTAAACATATCAGATATGAATGCTGATCGTAGCAACTGACGACCTGCTATATACTCATTTTTTTGCATCTTATCTTGTTTGAATGTAAGTTTAGAAGAGGAATACAGCTAGTTTTTCAAACTGACCCCCACAGGCATAGCAGCGCACAGCACTGTGACAAAACCAGGAAACCGGTGCAGAGTCATACAAAGTAAAATTCAACATTTGGAAAAAAGAAGACTTTCACTTAAGCCCAAAACAAGCCAGACAGTGCACATTTGGAATGGCCATTTTCCTTCATCAGCAAAGCCTGAACCATTTTAGACCAAGATTCTTGTCATTTCTTTTATTAATAGTCCTCCAAGTTTCTTGGGGGACATTCCAAAACTCTTATTGAGGCCAGCTGCCTTTTGTTCTGTTCTGTTCTCATAATGATCCCAGACTGCTTTAATAATGTGACGCCCAGGCTCTGAGAATGCCAGCCCATGGTGTGTTCTTCTATTTATCAGTATGTTTAGGGTCAAAGTCATGCTGGAAGATAAAGTCATAGTCAGTCAGATGCTGCTGAGGTGGTACTGCACGGTGGATCAAACTCCAGTGGTACTTAATGTTATTCATTGAGGTCTCAGACAACAGCAGGTAGCCATCATGGAGGCCAGATCCAACTCGGGCCCCCTGTCTTTGCCATCATAATTTGTTTTTTGTTTAGGGTTTTCACTTTTAGACTTGTCAGGTTTCTGATACACGTTAAGGTATGGGACTTAAAAGCATCATAGCTTTTAACTTAAAATTAAAAACACTGCAGAATACCGTGGCTTACTATGATGCTTGAATGTCTCATAGCTTTAAGCAAAACTTAGACGAGTTGCTCCACAGAGACTGTGTGCGGGTAATTTACACTATTTTACTTGGACTCAAATGTGAGCTTGGCTGTGTTTGTTTGTGTGCGTGTGTGTGTGCCTGTTGATGATGACCCTGGACTATGGCTGCTGAGGAACTAGGCCACATCCAGACAAAAGAGTACAAAGCTGCCAGATATCATGTGACATCATACGAGGACCACAGCCAGCAATTAAACTCCGTGACAGTATCCTCCCTCCAAAGCTGCTACAAAAATATCAGCAAGGGAAAGTGACGTTTTTTAGGTCAGTTTTGCAGATATGACCCCAGTAAAAGAGAGAAGAAGAATTTAATCCAAATCACTGCAGACTAACATGTGCTTACTCTTTGCATGTATTCTCACCTGTTCTTTTTATGCCTTGAAAGCCCTTCGTTCTTTGTGACCGGACATGGGGGGGGAGGGAAGTTGGGTGGATGTGCTACCCTCCTGCTTCTCCTATTGGATTGGCTGACAGGAGATGGCTTTCTGTTCCACTGCACTGCATGCCCCGTGTTGTTAGCACCACAATACTGGAATGTGCGCAGAGGTTTGGGAGGGGCGTGAGCTTCTCCTGCAGAGCTTCTGCCTTTCTCCCAGAGGAGTCGGTCCCCCTCAAGCTTCCGCCAGAAGCCCCGGGAAGTGTAGAAGTTTCCAGCAGGCATGTTGTCTTCAGGGTCATCAGATGACAGAGGTAGAGGTTCAGAAACTAGTTCAACATCCAAGATGCGACCCACTTTTTGGTCACTATAGGCAGAAAGAATTTGTTTACTTGTAGAAACAAGGGTGTTGTTCTCCACGTTAGAAGACTCAAATATTTGTGTGGAAAGCCTTTTTTCAGGGGATGTGGTTGTAAAATGAGTAGAAGTTCTTTGCAAAGGCTCCGACTTGCGACCGACCACAGCGGGTCCCACATGTGCCGGGGATTCCCGAAAATCCAGTCCATAGCTCTTTGCTTTTGAAAGGCTGGCCTTTGCATGGAGACTCCTTCCCGAGCTCCCATTTCCCAGGAGGTCTGCAGACAGAGTTCGGGGCACGGCGGGCGGGTGTGCTTTCAGGCCTGCGTCCTGGCCGGGGCCCTGTTGGCTGCGACCTTCCCACTGGGAGATCTTCTCCTTGATGCTGACAGCCTGCTCTTTAGCGGGGGGCCTCCCTGCCTGACGGGCCTGCCAGGCAGTGGCGGCCTCGTTGGGCAGGCGATCGGCCTCCCCGAGCCCCCGCCTCCGCTGCTCCAGTCTCAGAGCCAGCATTTTGACATCAGTCCTCCATGGGTAGATGAATCAGGGACTTCTTTGCAACGACGAACATAAATATCCACGTTTTCAGATAATTATTCATTCAGAAGAAAAGCTTGAAGTTTTACAGATGCTTCCTTGTCTGTATGTCTGTATTCGTCCTCTTGTACTAGCAGAGAGTCATTTCCTCCTTGTCCCTTTTTGTAAGCAACCTAAAAAGAAGATAAGACACTAAAATTACTCCCAAAGAAATCCCCACAAAAAAAACATGTTTGGACAACACTTCAGGGTTAGAAGGACACTGAGGAAACACAAGGACACAATAACTTCAGAAACAACGCTCCTTCTAAGTGGGATACGAGAAGGACGGGTTCCTATCAAAGTTATATGCCCCAAAATAAATTGGGATAGGAAAAGGGCAGCCAGTGACAGGCTAGAAGTTACCGCAGTGCTCTGAAGTGGTTCAGTTTTTGAGCCGGCCAAATCCTCCTTTAGCCTGAGGGGAATTCTGCATTGCTGTCATCCTAAATTGTGTTGCTGGCCAAATGCTAAATTCCAGTGATACAGCAAACCGCTGCATCTAATTTTACGCTTTTACAAAGCATGTCTTTCAGAGGATGGGGAAGAATGCGCATGTTAAGTGATTTCAAAGAACTTTTGTGGGCTTACAAACACATAAATCACAAGACATACATGACGGCCCAGTGGGGGCTCATGATGGTAATAAGATTAACCACACATATGTACGCACATCCAGAGAACAAGTGTTGGATCATAAAAGGTTGAGCTGTTTCCCAGAGACAATAAATAAATAAAAAGATACGAGACTAAATTCCTCTGCCATATGCATGACCGAGCTATAACAAAGGAGTCTGACTCATCTGATCAAAAGCTATCAAACATGAAGTGGTAAAGGTTTGTGCGGCATTAACTCTGACTCATATGCCCTGAGTCCACACAAATACAGGCAGTGTGTGCTCTCGCACAGCGGCTCCTTAAGCTGGAACCAAACCATCTGGACACGTTGCACATTAAGAGGGCTGAGAGTATCTGGAGAAGGGGAGACATGGTAAAATTCCACAGCCCAGCTCATGATCACAATAATTCTATGAGCTGCATTCCTGCAGAGCCACGCCAGAGGAGGGTCGGCTCAACAGACCTAACGGGAGACATCCAGCCAGCGGGTCTTGAAAGTGATGCTTTTGTTTAGTTTGACCTAAATCGGACATATTTTTTGCCCTAGAATGCTGCTCCCGTCACTGGTGGCCCTCTCAATGACAATGCAACTCCCAAACTGACCCACTTGCATTATTTGTCTGTGTGCGGTATGCCATACAGGAAGGCGTGAGTTGTGTTTCCTGAGCTGCAGGAAGAAGGATCAGCAGACTGTCCATAATTATGGAGCGGAGAGATATGCACCCAGTTGCAACCTCTGATTTCAGCTATGTTTAGACAAGCTTTGTTTAAACCTTGTGAGGGCAATCAAGTATTGCCTTCAAAATACAATAAAACGTAAAATATATCAGCCACTACTGCGCAGCCACTGAAACACCTGCTGGCAAACCCTATTCTCATCATTTTTCCCAAAACCTGACAGGGCACACAAGAAGCTGAACAACCCCGTCGTCAGTTGGCAACAAAATTAAGTCTAATTACACCCTAAAAACCGCCACAACACGCCCTCTGGGAGATGTGCGGCGTGACAGGACATGTTGTAGGTGAGGCGCTGGAAGAGGGCAGCTTATCCTCAACAGTGACAGTTAATGGCATCATAAAAGAAAAATGCAGGTTTGGGGCACGCCGGCGTGAAAGGATGGAACAATGAACAGCCTAAAAATTGACTGATCCATCACCGAGCTTCAGGACAGACTCTGTCCGGGCAGGCAGTCCCTCTGACAGCTACACTGACACCAGCATGACAGCCTCAGCGTTTTAGGGGCGATTGTTGTAAACAGTGAACGTCTCTCAGCATCCTCCAGACAGACGAGGCGTTTGCAGTCCAGGCTTTTGCTACAGGGGGTGGATTTGACGGCGGTGACACGGCTGAAAGAGTCAGTTATGAATTAACGGGATATGATTTCCATACAAAAAAAAATGTGGCCTGAATCAGCCCCCTCTGCTTCTGCATTAAAACCAGGACACGAGCTGAGAGCCAGACACAAAAACAAGCTGGATAAAAACACCCGGCGAGGCGAACCTCACTGGAAAAGTTTTCCCACTGTTAATGAAGGCAACAACCGAAAAAAATAAAGAAACTCAACATGGTGAAACTAGATATTTAGGGAATGGATATAAGAATCTGTGTTAGTAAAAAAAAAAAAAAAGTTTAATGGGTTTAACTACGCGAAAACAGATGAGTTAGTTTTGTGAAGAGACGTGACAAAAGTTGTTTTAGCCAAGTTTGGAAAACATAAACATAGGTATGCCACGTATTTATGACCAGCCACGATTCATTGACACGTTAAGAAAAGCAGTAAAATTAAAAATAATCAAGTAAGGAGCTAAAGTGAACACACATTGTGTGGGGGGGTGGGGGGGGGCTGTGCTGTCCAGCCGACAAAACTACACGAACGACGAGGACACGTATTTAGTTTCTCACCGGTGTAGCTTAAGACGGTCGGTAAACCTCATTTTCTCTCCTTGTTTGTCCTCCTGTTTAAGAGAAAAGTCACAAGTAAAATCCCGTCGGGTTTCATCGTCCGGGGTGGGAAGCACCGAGCAGCGTTAACGGGCGACCGTTGGTGTGGCGAGCCAGGTCCCACTCAGCAGAGACGAGCTGGTCCGGTTCTACAGTATCCGGCCGTCTGACGGCTGTAAAAGAGACTCCCTCTTTCTCAGGTAACTGTACATATCAGCAACATCTTCCTCACACGGCCACCGTGCCGAAAACACGTAGAAAGCACGGCACTCCGCGCCCTGCTTCAGAACAATTAGCGTGAAGTCCGACAGGAAAGCTGTCAACTTCCGGTCACGGTTTTCAGACTAAAGTCAAACAGTGACTTGAAAGAAGTGTCCTCGAGTAAGAAAAGGTACACGTTTAAAGGCAAAAGTGCTCCTAAATTCGTAATACAGCACAACTGTGTAATACACTAGGTAACTCTTGGGATTTGGGCCCCTGTAGAACAACAGCTTGATATAACTGAGACAAAAAAAACCCATAAAGATATGTTTCTGTTAATTCTGACAGGGGGGCTGATGTAGCAGAAATAGATTAAATCAATCGGATATTTGGACATTAAATGTTCAGTTCTGTTGGGAGAGATAAATAGTATTTGGTTGGAGTTTGACAGGAAAATTGTGTCTTAAAAGGAAAATGAAAAATACCTTACTTGTTCTCTCATTCAGGTCATAATTAAACTGTCACTTGCTTACTTGCTAAGTTATTTTGTGACACCGAATTGACCCTGAATTTATTGCTTTGTTGATAAAAATATATAACTCAACGTTGGGGACCTGTTCACAGTTGAGCTGTCCGTTTGACTTTTATTTTTTCATTCTCCTGACTTCCTGTTACTCTCGCGGTGTTTTTGAGAAACTTCACGTAGTTTTTAACGGTGAGAAACTTTGGTTGAATCTTCCAAGAGGGAAAACGTCACCAAATCAACTCTTGCAGCTGTCAGCGATGAATAAATAATGGTGACTTCACGTGTCCTGGGAAATCCGACAGACTCTTCAGCTGCACCTGCGCGACCACACACGTTCCTAAATAAGACTTTGGCTTAGATTGATCAAGTGCCCCTACTATTATTATTAATATTAGTAGTATCAAAACAGTTTTACGTTCTGCTGTTGTCATTATTCCTTTGTAATCAGCTTTTCAAAAGTATTTGCATTTAATCACAATTCAATCTGAACACAATGGTGACAAATGTTCTCATCCAGTTTCTAATGGGAATGACAGAAATGGAATGAAATGCATAACTGTGGTAAAAACAACAAAAGGTCTCTTGGTATTTTACTTTTTATTTCTGTTCATTCTTCACATGTGGTTTCTCCAGTTGGAGCACACATGTGTCACTTGAACAAAATGTGCCGATGATTTGCAGTTAAGACAAGTATCGAAAACATTTCCCTCTCCAAAGGAAGAAAACATCATTGTAATCGAAGGTCAGTTGCTTTAAGATTCACTTGTTTAAAAGCGACTATTAAAAAAGTCAATTAGAAATCTTTCTACATCACATTAAAGATGGTTTGTGTCCTTCCAGTTGGCGTTTAATCACTCTTCAAGCCCTCCTTGATGAGGTTGAGCTCATAGCACAGAGTCTCAAAGCGGTACGCCATCCGGATCTGAGCCACATTGGTCTTACGGATGTCATTTCCCTCTGGGCCCTCTTTCAGGTAATCGGCACCCAGGAAGTGGACCTTCTCCTGAAGAACAGAAGAAAAACAACGGCCCAGTTTGAAGAACATGTGTTTGACGTTAGGGCGGAGTCAGTGCGCGGCCATCAGATGAACACAAAACGCTGAGGATGCAGAAACAGTCAAACATTCAACACAGTTGTGTTACCTCGTGAGACAAGCTGCTCTGCAGCACGCTGTTCTTGGAAATCTCGCACATGTCGCATGTACTCAGCTTGAAGACCTGAGCAGCAATGGCATACTCCTCCATCAGGGGCTCCTGTGAATATGAAAACACAGTTACACACTCAAACCTGTTGGCGTGAAGCAATACGTTTATCAAAAGTGAACACAAACACAACATTCTGACTTCATAAATCTGATATTTGTACACCTTGAGCTACACAATGTCCATTATAAGCAGCAAAGAATGCTTTATTGTCTCCATTATCATCAAAGGCCTTCTCTCCGGTGTCAGACCTTTGTGTAGTGGAACTGCATGGGGTCGTCGGTGGACAGAGAGACCACCAGGCCTTTCTTGTGGAACTCCAGCAGGGGGTTCTTGGCATATTCGAGGAACAGGCTGTTATTGCTGAGAGGGGACATGGCGATTGGGATCTGGGCCAAGAAGTACAGATACTGCAGCACGGGACTCTGTAGAAAATCAAGATAGATATTAATCACTGACATCAGCTTTGAAAGTGAAAGGAATATTTGCTAAAGCTCAGTTGTTTTGTTTTTCTGTTTTTACAGCGGTACACTAACAGTTAATGAAGCTATTTAAGCTCTTTTTCATCACAGATTTGCTCATATATGTTGGTTTCAGCCAGTTAGCTTCAGACTTTACGGTCTACTTTATGGTTCTAAGGGCCTAAATCTGACTGTAGAGTAAAAGGCTGTTAGAGATCTGAGCAAATGTGATGAAAAAATAAGGCTTTTCAACTTAAATAAAAGGATTTTCCTCTCATTATGTACGCACTCTCCTTCTGGATGGAGGTTACAGCTTAACTTCCTGCTACTTTGCAGAGCTATGACGCTGGCGTGATAAAATAAGAGGATGTATTTGTGTATTTTTTCAAGTTACTGCCCCCCCCCACACACTCACCTTCTTGAGGTTAAGGCCGTGAGAGATGTTGTCAGCTGTCATGAAGGCGGCCAGAAGGTGGGTGACGGCACCAGCCTCTCCGCAGTGAGGCCTGAACATGAAGGTGTTCATCCCCCTCTGTCTGCAGAGAGCACCACAACAACGTATGAGATGGAAGAACGGAGCCATGCTTGTGGATTACATTCCCGAGAGGAGAAAACCAACACATCCTCCAAGTGAGGATTTTTTTACAAACGTAAGCCTGGGTTCCAATAAGCAAAGCCAAAATGAATCCAAATGAATGAACTCACCTGCGCAGCTGGTTGAGAACAGCAATGTTGGCATACATGTAGTATATGTAGTAGGTGTAGGAGGGGTTCTTAACAATGTCCCACTCCTCTGGTTTGGGGCTCTTGGTGGAGAACATGTGACCGCTGTGTTTGGACTCATCATCCACACTGTCGAAACCCGTTACCTAGGACGAGGAAATATAATAATAATAGAAATTTCCTGGAAGCTGTTCACACTTTGGCAAATGCAGATGTGGGTGACTTAACTCTGCATTCATGTCTGTAAGATTTCGTTTTTTTAGGTTTCAGCTCTGACTCACATGCTTGAGGAAGATGCTGAGCTCTGGGTTGGACTGTGGGTCGATTGTGGCCTGGAACACGGGAAGGAAAATGTTTTCCAACATCTTGCCAAAGTGGGGCACAAAGTCTCTGCCTCTGAAGATGTCACTAAGATACAGGGGACACGCGGCAAATCGGATTAACATTCCTCTAAAAACACAACGCAGGAGAAGGAGAGCGGTCTCCATCTGTCCCACAGCTGGTCAGATTACACGGTAGAAAGAGCAGTGATTGAAAACGTACTAGATCCTGGGAACTTGAATCATCCATTTGAGATTTGGGGAGTAGACTCTATGCTTGTTGAACCAGCCGGCCAGCTTGGCCCACTCATTCGGGTTGCAGCCGTAGATGGACAGACGAGGTTCAGCGTACTGATACTTGGCTTCCTCCAGGTCGGTGGCTACTTCCTGGTGAACACAAGTCAAATGAGGGTCAGTATCACTCTATGTCTAGTGTGCGAAGGATTGTCAGTAAATCAAAGGAAACAAGCCAAAAATTCAGCATTTGCAATCATGTGATTAAACATAGAACGGAAATCTGGAAAATCTCACAAATGAATGTTAAAGTAGAACATGGAAACCAGTCTGATATAATGACACATCTGACCACAGAGCAGTTTTCCTCTTTGCGTCTCTGCATTTTAAGAGAGTTCTGACTTAGAGAAGATGGCAGTATATTACACATATTGTCTTTTTTTTCTACTGAGCCATTCTGCCATACTGATCAGTTCAATCAAATAAAATCTAAGATCACAGAAAAAAAACTAAGATTTAAAGGAAATACCTCTGTGAAAACTAACCTTGATGATCGTGGCAAAATATTCCCCATTGATGTGGTTTTCTGTCTTCATGTACAGGTCACGCAGTTCACTGGCTCCGACGGGGTTGTATTTGGCATTGAACTTGTCAAAACGCTGGAAAGTTTGCCTTCCCTTCACGAAAAAAAAACAGACAGAAGAGAGAGATGTAGATGAAAGTGAGTCTTCGAAGGAATTCAAATTAATGCGGAGAAAGTATATAACATTTAAAAAAAATCTATCCTCATCCATTAAAAAGAGAGATTATACAAATCACAGTGGAACACGTCTATTTGAGTTGCATTTGTAATATCTAATAGTAGCTATTAGGTTGATCTCCTTTTAAAAAAACCTACCGCGTGCACATCAAGGGAATCCACAGTGAGGTCATAAGGGTGCAGGTTGAGGGTCTCAAAGAGCTCTCTCATGGTAACCTCTCTCCCTTTAAGTTTGTGCACGACGCGGTCAGCATCCACACGGTAAGACCTTTTGATGAAGCGCAGCAAGTGCTTCTGGTTCATGCAGGCCGCAGCGTGGATGTGAGTGTCCACCTGGAAAGGAAGAGATGGAGCAGAAAGTGGCTCAGCTGAGGTTGATGCAATACCTACAAATGGTCACCAGAGAGCGCTAAAACCTCAAACACGGCTCTGAAAGCAGCAACTGGAGGCTAAATGAGATTTTCACAATGCATCTTTCATTATCTTGAATGAGTTCATGAGAGAAGCATATGGCTTTTTTTGTGTTGCTCTTTTCACTGTTTGAGTCTCAAAAAGTGCACTTTTGCTGTATTGTTACAAATCTAAAAAGTGGAGATAAAATAATGTGTGCTTCTGTGCATCTTATTTTTCAGATCAAATAATTTGTCTGCCAGCATTCTGGATGTGCTGATCATATTTACCTTCCTGCAGTTGTAGAAATCCCTGTGGGGGTTCATCTTCAGCTCCTTCATCTCCTCCATCTCATTCAGCATCTCATGGACATTGAACTTAGACATGAGGAACTTCAGACGGCGGTGAGTGTAAGTTTTGCTGCGAAGCAAAATAGTGCATTAGGGGGAAACAACACTGGGCATCGGTCATGCTTAAATAGGAATGTCTAAGGGGGTTCTAACACATTCTTCTAAACTTAAAAAACGTCTGACTGATTTCACACAAATCAGCAGAAACCTCCAAATTTGAGTGAGGAAAGTTCTTGAAAACACTGGTGTAAAAACGTGGGTGCCTTCATGGAAAGTTAGTATCCTTGATTCATGTTTAGAAAGCGGCTTAGGATGCTGGATTTCTATTCAATTCTATGGCAGAAATGATGCTGGGGCCCTCCCGTAATGCTATCATGCATTCATGTTAAGACTATTAGAGAAATTGTAGGTGAAAGTATAAAAATCTTGGCGATTTGAAGTCAAACTCTCAGGGAGTGAGAGGTTTTTAAAGGACTCACGTGGGACCCTGCGCGATAAGAGCAATCAGGAAGTTCATGTCGTCGATAAAGGTTTCGTAGTTGGCGTGTGGGAGGTCTTTTGGCTGATGTTTGTCAGCAGCTGCAGCGTCGTTGTACACGTAGATGAGGCCGTCCTTCATACGGGCCACGTAGCCCAGATTCTTTGGCAGGTCCTTGGTGTCGAAGGGGTCCTCCCCATTCTTTGGTGGAGCAGTGAAGACTGAAGACAGATGCAACACATGAGCAAGATACCTGGGGGGTCCACATGTGGCTCATTTATCATTGTGTTTATCCTCGTACCTGGCTGCACCTCATCATCAACTTTGAATTTCTCTCCCTCCATCTGACGCAGGTAATGGGAGGCTGTCCTTGGGAAGCGTTGATAGGCCAGACGCATGTATTTCTCCCTGATGTTCATGGCTCGGTACAGACCCCGACATGACAGCTCAAAGTCATCCATGGTCACCTGGTGAGCACGTACAAGAGAGAAAACAAAAACCTCAAAACTTCAAGATTTGTACTCATGCAAAATGATCAATTCAGTAGTATCATTATTTAATCAGTGTCTGGGGTGGAATAACTTAAAAAGCAACCCTGTAGACCCATTTGGAAAAAGCTGGATGCTCGATTGATTAAATTGTGTTGGTTGTATTGGCTGGAATTGCTAAAAATCCCTGTAACTTTTTCAAAAAAATTTGAAACAAGTTAATCAAACAGATAGAAGGTCAAAAGGAACAGATTTTTTATATTCTGCATGTATGTTTTTCTTTTTGTTTTTCTAATTTTGCTTTCTCCTGTGCTGCTACATGAGCAGCCAGTTGCTCCCAGTGACTGTACAGTATCATGTGACAGGAAAACCTGAAGTGTATCCTAACAGATGTGAGGCCCTCTACCCTCTGCACAAAATGATAGCCAGCTCCTCTAAAGTTTTCCTCTCGCTGATCTGTAAATGTCAAACCTACAGTCATGAAACCTGAAACCTGGCACGGTCTCAGAAGAGCTCCATTCTTGGGCTTTTGGTGGCGGGAGGCGGGCTGGGTGGACACTGACCCACAGACACATACGGTCAGTGAAATTTAAAGTTAACACATGTACATCCATGAACCTGACCCATGTCGCTGGTAACATGTGATGCAATGGTTAACAGGGGTGTACGTTACGCATGCTGTCACCAGTTTTAGCCTTGTGTCAAAACCTTTTTAGGTTCCTCAGACTTCTAGGAACTAACGCCCTATAATGAATACTATGTACAACAGAGAAACTCGTCTTGTCACAGCATACTCTATAAAGAAAGTATTTTGGCAAATTAAAAAAAAAATCAATGCAATGGAAATATGGAAGCAAATTGCCTGTTACTGTTATCTTGACCTAATTTGTTAGAAATATCATTATAACTAAAAGATAAATTATCCAGTTCATGACATGCGTTTGGTTTATTAGGTTATGGAGATAAATGTGATTATGATGGTTCCCGTTTTAACACCTAATTATATCTTTCACACTTGCCATTTAATCTGCATCTGTGTGCTGCTCTTCATTTTTAATTAATTTTATGCCCCATGAAAAGCATTTTAAGCTGCCTTCTTGTATAAAGCTGAAAGATGTATTTACCTTGCTTTTTCTTTCATTAATTGTCTGTAATCTGCAATTTTGTTGTAGCCATGTGTGGTCAATCAGCACATTTTCTGTAACATTTGTGAGGAAAGGAAAGATCAAGTACCCCCGATGCATAGTCTCCAATGATGGCAACCCTCTGGAAATCAGGAACTTCCAGGTAGGTGGGCGTGTCCACCTCCAACGACACTACAGGGGCGGCAGCGGCCTGCTGGACGGCTGCGGGCACAGCGATGTTGAGGCTACGCTGATGCCTCTTGCTGTTGATCAGAGGGGAGGGTTAAAGATCAGTGCACCCACGTTCAACGGTTTTACAATGATCAATCATTCATCCATTGAGCATTCAGCATCTGCCTCCTCACCGTTTCTCCGCATCGTCCTCAGTGTGCAGATGGTGGGCCAGCTCGTGGTGAAGGATGGGACAGTCCTCGGCCACGTCGAACATGGAGATCTCGTCGCGGATGTTCTCGTCTTTGGTCTCCGACGCAAAGACCTGCTCCGCGAAGGCCCTCATGTTGTCATCGGTCTCTGTCAGTCGGGCCACAGGTTTGTCCTCGTTAATAAGGGCGATGCTTTTCTGCCCCCCGTCACGCCATGCAGCACTAAACTCCACCGGGCCAGCCACATTTAGGACATCTCAGGACATCTAAACTTTAGAGTTTCAATGGAGCTGCTGAGACTCGTTAGATCCACCACGGGTGAATCCTGGACGTGAAGTTCTATGTCTATGAAGCACATACCTGATTCCACCAGAGGTGAACAGACTCCAGCACATGCGTTGTACACGGGACCAAAATTGGACTCAACCAGTCTCATGCACACAGAGAAGCTACACAAAGCACTGACATACACAATAAAATACGGATACACAGACTTTACTGTAAAACTCCAGACCCAGTTTTCTTTTAATCTTGATTTTTGAGCTCGGCCGGCACCAGTTAATGAATCATTTTCATTGACAAAAGTTAAGAGAAAAGAGGGTCAGTGCCTGAAATGGCACACATGTATGTAACATGTAACATGTAACTAAGGGCACATAAGTGCTGCTTACATACACTCACGTCACGAGAGCCAAGGCTGTCTACTCTAAGACGACTACAACCTTTTCTATCATCAACCTTCGTACTTACTCTCTTGACCTGATTATGCCCATCAGGAATGTGGAACCAGCCAGGAAAAAACCCCAGAAAAGAGTGTTAGAAAAGCATTGGTTAGAAAGGATCATGAAATTAATATTGTTATACACTGATGTGCATTCACAATTCAATATAATGGAACAAATATCCTTAGCATTGAACCTCCTTAACTTTAAATGCACATTGTTGGTATCAGTACCAGTATAGATTAAAAAAAGACATGCTATAGTCAGTAATGGGGACATGTGTGGTGAATATGAGGGATTAAGGGATGAGAAAGGATGAGAATGGATAATGGAGAGGACATGTGACATAACAGGGAAATACAGTTACTCCGTTAAATGCATTTAATCTATTGTTTCCTTCTGAACCGAATGCAGCATCTGGACAGAGAGTTGGTAAATGCGTTTTCATGACACATGCAGAGGAACATTTTCCCTCGAGTTGAGCGAACACATTTCGAGTCAAATGTGCAACGTACTTGCGGGACACTAAACCAGGTAAATCTACAGCCCCGCCACCGTTTTAAAACTTTTTCATGCATGTTTGCATGTCATGGTGGCCTCCAGCAAAAGGCAGCCTGTTCGATCTTTCACACCTCAAACCAGTCTGAGGGAGTAAAGGATGAGAAATTCATTTATTAAAGTAGACGTTCACTTTCAGTTTGTTTGTTTGTTTTTTTCTGGATCGGTTTTCTCATAAACTAACAAACATTGAATGTGAACAGCTCATTAATAAATGGTGTCCAGTTCCACTTTGATATACTTTCATCAGCTATACATTTAATCTAACAAGATCCATTGAACTATGTTGCATTCAAATGCACAGAAGAAATCCGATGTGACCATCTCACATCTGCACCGGGACCCATGCATTTGATTTCTACACGCTGCTTTGCAAACTCCCTGATTGTTTCCCAGCTTGGTACTTACGTCCTCCCTCTGCCACAATGCCCCAGTCAGGGTGGGACAGTCCAGGGGAAATGGGGGAAACAAGACACGATGGGTTACACCTCAAAAATAAAAAGTGTTTAGCATATAAAATTCCTGCCGACAGACAGTTAATTTAGTTTAGTTGAGTTTTTAGAAGAAGGGGTTTTATTTTATCTCCTCTTAGGGTGCACACTGGCTTTAGCAGGAGCTTTGAAATGCAGATGCATCTCAGACTGCTGGTGTAGCCTCCCAAAATACTTCTGATAGCACACTGACTGTGTTGGATACCGATCAGGCTTCAGGAGATCTTCTTTCCAGATGAAGGAAGAGTGAATGTAACAGGGATCTGATACTAATCAGTGGTTAAACAGCTGCATTCTGGGCACGGTTTGATCATCCGCTTCACTGAATCTGAGCACGGAAATTCAAGTTTGCTGAAAAGAAGCAAATAGCTGCATTTTGGGACGCAAATGCAGCATGGATTTGTAAAAGTGAAAGATGCCGTATATTGGCCAAAGCAATTAGGTGAACTTTTTTATATTGCTTTTCACTCCTTAGTTGTGAATATTTGCTTTACATCTGTCACATGTAGATCTGGAGCATGATGCTCAACATCATGTCTCATGAACATTTTTCCAAACAGAGAGATCATTCCCTAGCAGCAGCAGCTCAGACCTTTGCATTTGCACTGCAACCTTTGGAAAACCCTTGACAGTGTACTATGACTTGCCAGATGCCTTTTGGCTGTTAAAGGCAAGCCTATAATTAGTGATCGTATCAACAGCATTTGAATTGCAGAAATTGCAAAGCTTTTCCTGCTGGGGATGTTGTGCAAAGCTATGCTGAAGATTCCAACTAGTCAGCGTGACGCAGACATGGAAGAAAATGTGAATCCCTGAGGAACTCAGAGTGATATGCCTTTGAAGCCCACTTAGCCTGTGCCATTCTTCACTCAGAGAACTACTCAGGGAGTCCTGCAAAAAAATGGGGTTTACTATCTGATGCTGTGGAGTAAAAAGCAGTAGACTAGTGATACGCACACAGCTTCTTGCAAAGCATCTCAGCCATCGAACATAAATTTGGTGCTTCATCATGTGTTGACCAAGACATCCCGTTAAAAAGTGGAAAAACAATTCATTTTGGATCTTTCATCAGTCCCAGAGAAACTTTTGAAATGTTAAAAAAAAAAAAATCTTATTCATCTTTTCATTCATGTCATATAATAATAATTCAAGTCCAGGGTCGCCATGGCTAAACTCACCTGGCACCAAGACTTTAGGCATGGTGATGCTGCTCCTGGGATCTGCTTCCTGAGGTCTGCTGAAGGGTGGTCAGGCACTGGACCACTGTAGTGTGGAAGTGTGGAGCTGAGTGCCTGGTGAGCGCAGTAATAAACTCCCCCTGCCTCACGTGTAACGAGAACCTGCTGTGCCCACAGGAACATGCCTTGATGTAATAGGGCCCTGATATGTGTTCACATCTATTTTAAGTTGTCTATGTGCGTCCAGGACCCTCAGACAGGCACGATGTTTTGACAAAGGGACGGGCATGTGCGTACGACGCCATTTGTGTTACATAACATCTCGATAGATGCACAAGTTGCAGAGAACTGGCCGGGTTCCTATTGGGATGGTTGCAGGTGCGTTGTTTCTCCTCATAGTCAAGACAGACCTCTTTGTGAAATGAAAATGCAAAGGATGCCAACAGGCGTTTTTCTTTTTCTTTTTTTTAAGGTAAAGTGGTCTTTTTTCAACAGCAGCTGGACAGGGAAGTGGAATTGATTTTGCAAAGGACTGCCGAGTAGGACTCAATATGGACCAGCTGATACAAGGCACTCGAGACTCAGGCATTTTAGTCGCACAGCACCCTGGACAGTGATACAGTGTATCCTAAATCATAACGGCCCATTTGGGAAACCTCTGAGTGAATTTTCAAAGCAATTAATAACTACAAGCAGCTGGTTTGAAACACACAGCAGGCATGCTTTGTTGCCTTTACAAAAGCATCTGATATATGTTGATTTCTTAGCAAAACATCCCAACATCTTCAAAAAAATTGTTTTTTTTAAATAACGCTTTTTACAGATCTGTATTATTGGTCAAAATCTTGTGAAGCTTCACGAATTTGGAAAAAAACCTGCCAATACTTTTAGCATCTGGCTGCTACATAAGGTCTAACTTATTATCAGTCATTTTTATGTGAGTAGTAGGGATTCCTTGGCCTGAAAAGATCTTTGATGAGCCTAAAATGTTAACAGAACCACAGTTAAATGCTAAAACATGGCTAACTTTAAAACTATTTATAGAAAGGAAAATTTACGGCCAGTGATACCAAAAATGCTAAATTAGCTATAATGTACTGTAGAAAATATTCAGAGTATTTAAAGAAGTGTAAATCCTGTTCAACTATTCACATGGCAAAAAGTATGCATGGATGTGACAAATGACACATCTGTCCAAGTTGAATTGGGGCAGATCCCCACCCCGACCTGGAGGGGGTCTCTGCCCTGTTAGAGCGCTGACACAGAAACGGACATCTGTGTCTGGTCATTTTGGCCTGTTTTGTAAATGGTACAACTGGAATGGGACTTTTATGTTAGATACTTTCATTATGCTTAAATTAAGTTGCTGTGGCGATAGCAAATGGCCCTGACAGAGTGGGAATCCCCTCTCACATCCTGCTTTATCATGAAGTCAATTATACCTCTTTATTCTATAGCATCCCAGGTTTCTTTACTAGACAATTGATTATCTCCACAATGCTTAACTCTATGCAGCTAAAGTTCATGTATAAATTGTTTTTTTGTTTTTTTGGGGTAAAAATGTCAATCTAATACTCACCACTGTGTGAATATGAAAACAGACCCTGTTTGTAATCTCCTATTTAAAAAATACTTTAATTTTTTTGGCTTTACACCAGTGGCAAACAGCTAATAATTTGGACTCTACCCCTAATTTCATATAACTCTCATCCCTTACTTTCCCATTCTGCATGGTAACAGGATTGGTTATTTAGGCATGCTGTGAATGAACGTCAAGTGGAACTATGAAATCTTCACTGGTTATGGAAATATTCAGCCAGGGACAAGTTAAAAGTGTCCAGATGTAAATATGATCACAATCATTCCAATGGGGAAGATTTGGGATTACTTTGTTGAGCTGTTGTAAGTGAGTGGTACCAACCTGGCAAACTAACATAAATTAGAATAAAAGATTTTCTGATGTCTCAGAAAAGAAAAATTTTGAATTCCACAAATACTTTGCATGCCTTAATGCACTTGTAAATATCTGTCTTTTCTCACAAACGTAGGCTGTGTGATGATCATGTTAGAGCAGCTAGAGTACACTTAACTGAACATCTATTTTTAGGGAATGTGATCCTAAATGTCAAAGTGCAGCTCGCAGTACTTCTAGTTAAAGAGATCAGGTTAGTTCCAGACAGTCCCTCGATTCAGCCCTGGAAACCTAAAAAGTTAGACAGGAGTTTTCTAACTTTTGAAACATGAGTCAGGGCACTTTGAAATGACTGGTAGTGAAGGCCCGGACATTATATTCCAAATATCTAGACTGAAGCGTTTGAGCCCTTGGCACCGGTCTAATTGAGACAACATATCGGATCTTTTGCTGTGATTTGCAGGATCAGCGATGGATTGATTTGTTTCATGGTTTGTGAAGTCATTGAAACTTTTTGCCTTCCTCAGAAACTAACGTGTAAAAGTCAAAATGTGATTATTTTCCTTTAAAAACTGACCATCCACTCATCTAATCTTGTCTGACAACGATATCAAGCTTCATATTGAACGTTTCCCTTTTACAGAACAAATGTTGTGCCAAAGGAAAATTAAATGGGCCCCTTGAATAATTTATTATTTAAGAAAAATACCAGCAAAGATTCAGGGAAACATGCTTAACTACTTCCAGGAATTCCTTTTACTTGTCTGGTGTGAGCATTCTGTACTCGACCGTGAACTTGAGAGATTAGCAGAGACTGGACTTGGTTTACACCGACCGGAGGGAGCTGGCAGTCCAAGTTCGCCCATCTCAAATTTCCTCTATCATCATCAGCCACTCTTGACATTACCAGATCCCAACAGGTGCTCCTCTGTCCAGCCTCTGTCCTGGAAGTCCTTTTTATTTGGCTGGGCAGAGGTTTCCCTTGATTTAGATTTTGATGGTCAGCTTCAAGGACCATTTAAAATCGAGTAACCCCCTCCTACTGTTAACCTTCCCAGATGTAGAACTTTGCTGACAAAGCATTTTACAAGTTTATGTCATGAAGTTTGTTTTTTTAGGCTTTTTTCACACGTATGAGGGGCACCTATGATGCTCTCAGTCAGTCCCAAAGCGAAAACCTCGATCCTTAAGCCCATATCATTATCATTTGATATATTTTAATATGGGTAAATTAATCACAAAATGACAGAAAACATTATTGGAGTTTACAAAAATGTTCAGCGACCAAATTAGCCACATTCATTTCTACCACTACCCCTGAACTCTCCATCTATGGAGTGATGATCAGCTTTCACTGAAACAGCAACCACCACTGAAACTACCACCACTAGCTGCTTAACCGAAGTGGTTAAGCAACTATATTGTATTCCTTCCGTGTAAACCTCCCATTAACAGGAACTACATGTTCTCCATAGGATACATGTCAGGTGAGGAGGTTCCCCAGTCGGTGTTCAGTCACTTTTACAGCCTCTGCCAGCTGACCCAGCCTCTCTGGAGAGCACGTCCTGTTAAGATGCTTGATGTCCAACAGGGTGAAATGATTGATTTGAGTCATTCTTAGAGACAGCAGATAAAGTCAGGACCCCGGACTTATGAGTCCAGTGACACTGTGATTGTTGCGTTTCAGGTTTCATGTACATACGAGCCCTTAGTATTTTGCGGTAAACGGTCCGAGTAAGCTCCAGAGGACTTATTAAGCATGTCTGAAATGTACAGTTGTTGACTTTCCATCAGTGATTATGCTAAATACAGGACCCATTATAAAAAGAAAAAAATATATAACCAATTCCAATCATGTTGTATACCCCTTTAAGCCAAACACACCCTCGTTACACATGAGTAACATAAAAGATTTAATCATATAAGGATTTGTATTTGTAGACCTTCATGTTCGAAAATGCACACAGAATAAATAATGAAGTCAGCTGCCGTTCTACCTGTAAGTTTTTATGTGATTTACGTTTTCTGAAGGGTAAAAACTGAAATATTTACCCCTCAAACCACATTAAAACTGCAGCATCATGACAAATTCGATGTTCTGGGCAATAAACAGAAGGGGAATATTTTAATAGGTTTTATGATGATACAAAAAGAAATGGATGAGGACAGGGTGAAGGGGAAAGCATACGAGGAGTCACACATCCTGTTACGGAGACAGATGTTGAGAAAAGAACAAAAAAAGGCCAAATAGCAAATAATACATGAAAGGAAAGTATGAGAATATCAACATACATTATGTTACTATCATAGTATTACGTATATATATATATATATATACACATATCCGAAGACTGTGCGGCTGTGTCTCATACATAAAAATATAATAATGAAAACATTAAATTGTACTCTGGATCTGTTTCTTCTTTAACCTTTCCATTCGCAGAAGTAATGGAGCCAGGCTGGGTACACCCTGCTTATGTCCCCACTTAACCAGAAGCCTCCTGTACCACCAAGCTGCCCTCAATCTAACTGCTTTTTTTCCAAAATGGAGATCATGAGATGGGTGGGATCACAAACTGTCCCTGGTGGGGACAGGAATTCTAATAGGCCTTAATTGCACAACTTTTCCTCCCAACCAGAGCATTCCCAACCAGAACGAGCAGCATCCACACAGCAGAGTGGACAATAAGGTAGGATCTTACAGACTTCTGCCAAAAGCTGTCCCAAAAACCCTTTATCAACTGGTGGATTCAGGATTTGTAGACGGTGACGCAGCCGTCCTCGGGCTTGACGAAAACGTGATGGGTAGACAGATTACAGCGAATGGTAATTGGGATCATTTTGCTGTCTCCGCCACTTCCTCCGGCAGAGTGGACAGGAGCCCCAGTCTGACGCGCCGCGCTCCGCTTGAGTCTTCTTAACATCGCATCCTGCGCATCATGGAGGTGAGAGTGTGTGTGGAAGGCATCCCACGCGTTGTCTGTGGGGTCACAGAGGAGACGACGTGCCAAGAGGTGGTCTTAGCATTGGCTCAATCCTTAGGTATGTACACGGTATGCTTCACCTTCGGCCTATTACGAAGAACTATTGTTTTTTAACTTTTTTTTCCTTTTAGGTCAGCCAGGCCGCTACACTTTATGCGAGAAATTCAAGGACTTCGAGCGTTGCATGATGCCTGATGAGCATCTTCTAGAGACCCTGGAGAAGTATAGCGAGCAGGCCAGGGATGTCCAGCTCACCCTCGTCCGCAGAGGGCCGTCCGTCTGGGAGGAGGCGAGCAGGCCAAAGGTCGGCAGGTACCAGCCCTGCCCGCCGCTCCGACGCAAGGACGCCGCCGCCAGGATTCGGCGCGGCAGCAGCTTGCTGAGTTTGCATCGTCAAAGCCTGCCGCCCTTGTCCTGCTCCAGATGGGAAGCCGAGCAGAAACCCGAGGAGCTGAAAAGGCCGAAAAGAAAGTCCCTGACGCTCATGGAAGAGGCCTGGGATTGGCTGGAAAGTCTAGGAAAAGTCAAAGTCTACAGTACGGCCTGCGATAAGGACAGAAAGAAGAAGACGGATAAGAGGAACCGGAGGTCTTTGGACATGTCTCTCAGTATGGAGAAAGATGACTCAGCACTAAGCGGCGGAGGTATAGTCAGAGGACAGAAAGGCTTAAAGACAGACTTGGACCACCAGACGTCCTGCTGTATAGGAAATAAGAGCAGCGGTAAAGACATCAAACACTCCAAAAAAGCACTAGAAGTAAAAACTGAAACTCCAGACGAGAAAACCAGTTTAAGGGAAACCGTCGTACGCCAGCTGTTGCGTTTGCAGGACTTACAGCTCCAGATAACGCACACAGACCAACAAATATTTGAGCTCGAGGAAAAGCAGCGGGCCAAACGAGCTGAGTGCAAAGCCCAGGAGAGGCTGGCAGAGGAGGAAATAGAGCAGATCAAACTCTGGGAAAACGAATTAAAAGCGGAGGAAGGTTACGAAAAAGATCTGCAATGCCAGTTCCTGGAGATGAAGGCGAGGGCCGTGGAATGCAAGGCTAAACTGGAGGAGTACCGGCACAAAATGCAGGGGCTTGACCTTTTCAGTGGCCTGAACGCCATTCCAGAAGATTTCGAAAGGGTTTCGGAAGACGACGCGAATGCTGCCGTGCCCAAGGAGGACGCGTATCTACCAGGATCTGAACCGCACGGGGAAATAAACATCAACAGGAAGGTCCAGCCCAGGGAGGACGGCAGCTCTCGTCACGCCCTAGTTCCTCCCAGCCAGATAAAGGAGCGCCGGCCCACAGGACCCACAGAGCTGAGAGAGTGGTGGACTCGCTGGTCGGAGGCCCAAAATGCTCAGTCCCGGCCAAAGAAGGTCATCCACCGCTCTGAACTCACAATATATCTGGGTAGCACCAAGGTTTAGTCATCAGGGGGCACTAATAAGGACTCAGCTCTGAGGTGACCCCATTGGGATGAAATCCTCCCTCCACTGCATCACCATCCAGGGAACAGGACGCATGTTCTTCTTTTTAAACCAAACGCTTCAGCCTGTTTAACAGTATTGCAGATTTTTGTATCAAATTCTGACATGATTTTTAAAAAATCTGTGGGAAGTTGTAGTCCCGTGTGGAGTTTTTATGATATAACTGTTTGCACACAGCTGTTATTTGATTCTCTTGTCTGAAAATATATATTTTTAAAACATATTGCTTAACCATTTTCCACACATTCCCTTCAGTAACCGAGTGACAGTGTTTTGTTTTTATTTTTACTCACATATTGAAGACTGTGTTAATATTCCTCTCTGAAAGAGTTTTATTCTCACACACACACTATCTTTTCTTGGCTAGACTAGGAGAACCTAAGGCCATTTCCCTCCCTCAAATCAATCCCAATTAAATTTCTTCCCTGGCTTCTTTGAACAGTCTTTATTTCCATTATTACAGCATCTTAAAATGAGACCCAAAGCAGAGCGATTTTCATAGAACTTTAATCGTTTCATTCAAGACCAATAACAAAAGTACATGGGGACCTCTGTATGTGGTTCAACTGAAACCCGGTGATCACCAAAGAAATGTTGACTGTAACTTAATGTGCAGAGGCACAACAGCTCACCCAGCTCGTCTCCAGAGTCCAAAAACTGACAGCCCCAATCATAATGCTTTATCCCCCCCCCCCAAATGGATTTCCTCATCGTTTCTCCTTTTTTAAATTATTTTTTTCATTATATTTGAATTTTTAACTTTCACTGAAATAAAAAAAATGAAAAAAATGGAGAAAAAAAAAAGAAAAAGCACACATTACATACAGTATAGATCAACCCACATGTTTGGGATGCATATCAGTATTATTTTACTAGGAAAAAAAATGAACACAAAAAAAAAAGCCACCCTAAGATTGTTCTTAATATTTGGTGGTTGGCTGGGAACAGAGGATGCATCTAATTTTTATTGTTTTTTTTTTTGTTTGTTTTTTTTAAAGTTTCATTTTGCTTGTGGTTTTTAGGCACCTTATTCTTACTTATTCAATATTAGCAGATCGAGGTTCAAAGAAAAAAAAAAAGAACAAACAAAGAAGCAAAAGTATGTGCAAGAAAAAAAAAAGTTGTATAAAAGAAATGCAGAGATAAGATGCCATAAGGAATTCTGCACCTGGGACAAAAATTGCTTAAGTGAAGCATATGAATACCGGAAGGTATCAAGGCTCTAGGCTGGTAAAAGTAAATCCCATCAGAGTAACTACTTTGACATTCACATACATCACAAACACACACCATGCTTTCACTTCAGTTCTTCCGTAAAGCATTTTAAAAACTGCTCAAAAAAACCGAGCAGAGAAGAATAATCAAGTTAAGCTTGCACATATGAGAAATATGATCCTCCTTATGGAGGGAACTTTGCTCTATGCATTTTGTAGGAAAGCATACAGTAGAGGAAACCTGATAATGAAATAGTTAGTTTCCATGAGTAGAGGAGCGCCGGGAACGAAAAGGGAGCATAGGTTTAAAGACATGCTGACAATCGCACACATCCAAAACAGTCAGACTAATGGACAGAGTACAGGTGCAGAATTCCAGACTAAGCAGATTCCAAAGATCAGGACATGAACAGCCACACAGTCGTCACTCTGATTTAGAGGGACAAGGCCCTCAGAAACAAATACCTCCATTACACACTAATCACCTCTATGATACACCACACACACACACTCACACACACACACTCGGAGTTCCCATGTACACTGCAGAGTGGAACTATCAAGTACATCATACATGGGAGGCAGGGAACAGTGGAATGAGAGGGGTTCCCTTGCAGGTGTCGAAGGGGGCAAACATTATACATGTTAATGGCTGCATGTGTGCGTATGATCTGTGGATGAGGTGGTGTATGAGCATGTGTCAAATCACTTTCCCTTATCCCCCACTGTTGATCCTGGGGCTGAATCCTACCAACGCCAAACGGGGCAGGCTACATGATGCTCAGTCAATGACGCCAGGCTGGCGGGTCTTGCGTTCCACATTGAAGCCCTGCAAACGACAGGACGGGCACATTTACAGGGCCTCCATCTCTACCATGACAATGTTTCAATCCATTTTCTTAACTGGACTAAACTGGACTTCGCAAACATTTGTGACAGAGGAAACTGCACCTTTGAGTTGTCAGGGCCCCGGGGCTGTCTTACGATGACCAGACGAGGAGCGCTGGCATCATCGAGGGTGATGCTCTTCAGCCGGTTCACCAGGCGGTCGGGACGCGGTGTTGCCACTGGTTTAGGCCCCTCGCTGTTACGTTGGGCACATAATACACATTCATTTGTTCAGACAGAGCTAGTTTTTGGCAAATTAAGAAGTGAACTTCCACACCAGGGGTGCGGGGAGTGAAGCCCGTGCTCTGACCTGACTCTGCGTACGTTGCAAGCACTACATTTTCCTGTGCGCTGGTTAAGGACCACTGAGAATTCCACCTCGTCCCCAGTCTGGAGCTCCAGGCCGTCCTGCACTTCCTTTACATGGAAGAACAGCTTCTTGCTGTCACCTACTTCGTAAGTGATGAAGCCAAACTGGAAGCGATAAAGAAAACAGGAATTGAAGTCTTGAGCAACAACACTTGCATGAGATCCAAATGATGAAATCGAGGACCAGTTAGCATTTACCTGGTCTTTGACACATTCCACAGTGGCTCTGCGCTGAGGGACCACATTACAGGCCATCTTCTGGCCAGTTTGGGTAACTGTGCACACTTGGAACTTTACAAGTTCTCCTTTTTGCAGACAATCTGACTTGTTTCCCATTCCCATGATTCCAAAGGGGTAGGTCGGCCCCTTTCCACCACCTTGGCAAAAACAGAAGAAAAAAAAGAAAGTAGTTACTTTCCCTTCCCCAAAATGAACCATCATTCTTTAAACCTCGGGCCATGTAGCATCACTGTTAACGCGACACCAACCTTCCTCTACGACTTCAATGAGCCCCTGGTATTCCGTCTGTGAGGGATCCACACTGCGAATGGGACGGATAACTTTCCCCGTCATCACTGAAGCACCAATATCATCGCCCGCAGTGTTTACTGAAAGCATATTCAAATATCTTAAAAGCACTGATATAACACCATTTCAAAGTAGACTCTAAAAAGAACAAAGCCTCTCATACCTGGAGCCACTTTTGTGACCTTTTCAGCACTGACTTTGTTTCCTTTTCCCTTAGAGAGACTGTACTCCACAGTGTCGCCCAGGTCCAGGTTATCCAAGTCTCCACACATTTCACTGCAGGAGGAAAACGCATGATATCAATCAACGACTCTTTATTGTTCAGGACATTAGTGGTTAACTTGTCTAAAAGGTAGTGTTTGCACTTAAAAGCAATACCTATAATGAAAGAAGATTTCCTGGTCGTGATTTGCCGTCTCAATGAAGCCAAAGTTATCTTTCAGAGCGGCAATAAATCCGTGCAGTCTCTTGGCGTTGGAGGCATTACGATTGAGGAGCCTGATGGAGACCGCACTCTGTAGGCCAGTTCGCTTCACTTCGTTGATCGAGAACTCCACCTAGTGGACAAACATTCAAAGTTCATGGCAGCGACAACTACAGAGCATCAAGCATGTACAATTCAGTGCATCAAAAGCAGGGTCTCCAACAATAGAGGCTCAACTCAGAGGAAACTTTGTGCCTCGTTTCTAACATATTTGTCTAATGTCAAGTTAAAGTCAATCATTGGATACCTTATCTCCAACCTGAGGATGACCTCCCTCTAGATCCTTAACATGGTATGGCACAGTGAGCTTTACCCCGCAGTCTTCATATGCAATCACTCCTTCATCAGCTTCCTATAGATGGAGCAACAGATCCAACTCGTCACCTTTCCATGTATAAGTAGTGCCAAAGTTCACTTCAGAGGCCAACTGTCTCATCAATGAAACAAAGTTTTTAAATCGCACCACCTCAGATCAGCCAATCTATTGAAAGATTATCCCATAGATTTATGCGTTAGAGGGAAGTGTGCATACCGTCTACACAGGAGCAAGGCCAACATGTATATGCTTAATGTGCAGTTTCTGTAGCCGCGCAGGTGGTTAGCGCCGAGTTACAGCCTGCCATGAGCGACTGCAGGATTAAGTCTAAACTACAGGCAGCGGGAATTGGTTGAACCAATCACAGCATGCAATCTATTGGCGTTTTGACCGGACTAATTAAATTCTAACCAAAAGAGCGAGTCAAAAATCGACTGGTTAACTGATCAAAGAAAATGGACAGATTACTTCTGCCTCTCCGTTTTGAGATCAGAGAAATACTGGAGTGTTACATGACGACATGAGCTATTCACAAAGAGATGCTCCATTTAATTTTAAATGAGCAGCCTTACCACTTAATGGGTGGGCGTCATTGATTAAACATTTTCAAAGGTTAATTTGTGATCAAACACCATGCCGTCAACTAAAAATCGGTGGGTTGAGGACCTGTGAGAACCAACCTTTTCTATAAATTTACCTTAGTAAATCAGGAAAAAAAGACATTTGTTACACAGTGAGGTTTGTAAAAGTTCCTTAAAATACAGAATACATACTGTACACAGGACTGTTGGTCTGTTCCTGACTTCCAGACAGGACAGATCATGTAAATAAAGTAAGGCTATTCTTTTTCTAAAAGTTAGTCCATCATAAGGTAGTGCTGGACAGAAAAATTAGTGCCTTCGTTTGTGAGACGTTATTCGTGAGGCTTCATGCAAGTCTCAGTCCTACCTTGTCTTTTTTCTAACCAACAAGAAGCATGAGCAGGACGTGGTCAATAAAGGAGAAAACAAAGACCAACATTAGAACTAAAACAGCAACTGAGACGGGTAGATGGGGATAGTGTTGAAGACTAAAAGGACTTGAAACAAACAAAATAAACACATAAACTTGGGGGGAGCATATCTGTGTAGAATGGTACCTTCTCCTTGCCCTTGGTGGGACTTGCATTCTTGTTGGTGGTTGCCATAACTTCCTTCTCCACCACGCCAACAAAGCGTTGCTCAGACTGAGTATGAAAGGACACTGTCCCTTTGGGGAGTTTCTTAATACGCACGGCATGGTTCCTCTGAGCTGACAGCATATCCTGGAAAAACCAGGACATTTACTTTACATTTCCAACTTTAACGGCAAACGATCTGAGTGTACGTGCTCAAATAATCACAGATAATACATACTTTTGTGAAAAGCTTATTAACAGGACCTACAGGCACAACAGTGAACTCTACTTCATCTGAGATATGAAGTTGGCTCTCCTCCAGAACCTCACTGAAGTGAAAGAACATCCTGGCATCCCGATCCACACACTTGATGAAACCAAAACCATCCCGTATAGCTGCAATCACCCCCTGAATTAGGTGACAAAGATATTAATTAGATACGTGAAAGCATCCACTTATCTTTCCAATACCCCCCCTCCTGGTTTTTGCACGTCACATTGCTTTAGATAAAATCTTTTGCGGCCACGCTAACCATTTCACGCGTCTCCTTGGTGAAGTTGAAAGTATCTGGGAGAATATCGATGTTGGTAGCTCTCTCTAGCTTGTCTCTGCGATCGGTGGAGATGTTAAATTGGATGTGGTCTCCCTCCAAAAGGGTCACTTTGGACTTTGTGTCCTTCTCTCCAAAAGGCAATTCCTTGTCTGCGAAACCAATTCTTGCACTGATGCGACCTGGTAGAGGGTCATTCTGTAAGAGGGAAAGATTTGCAAAGAGGTTAATGGCTATAACGCCACCCTGGTTAAGATGATTAGTTCCATCTTGGCTATTATAGCCATCACCTCTTCTTTACCTGAACCCAACTTCATCCTTTCTACAAACCTGATTTTTGGTGGGAACCTTGGGAATGACCTTGACAACAGTGCCTTCAAACTGCTCAATGCTGATGTCTTCAAAGATAACCGTTCCCTGGGGGAGAAGCCTCACATCTGTTGCCACTTCTTTACCCTAAGGATGCAACAGAAAAAAACCCTGTAATCCAAGAATGGATCTGTCCCAGGTTCAGACTCTAAAGTCTGAAAGCACAGTGCTTACATTTCTGTCTTTGATGGTGAACTCGACATCATCTCCAGCCTGAAGGGCTTCCAGATCCCCCTTAAACTCGCTGTAGTGGAAAAAGATCTCCTTCACAACATCTGCCCTTTCAATGAATCCAAAGGCCTCCTGACAGAAAAAAGACGTGGAGTGTTATGAGCCGACCAAAACTGGAGATCCACAACCTCCATCCACGTTAGGCGGTTGCTTCACAGGAAATTCCAAACTGAACCAGCAGGTACATCAGTGGCCCTTACCTTTGTGGCACACACCACACCCTGGCACCTCGACTGTTTCTTCTTCACAAGCTGAATATTGCGAGCACTGACGGCACCAGTACTGAAATACGAGCAAACGGTTAATAAACTGACAGCAAGTCGTCGCGCCAGTACCGGCACCGTTAAGACTTACTGCTTATTGGTGTCCATATAAAAGCTGACTTTATCCCCAGTCTCCAGATGGGTGTTACCCTCAACATCTTCAGAAGTATAAGTAAGATAAAACACTTCCTGCGAAAAGAAACAGCAGCATCCATCGAGGTTAACAGTAATTGGGTCAAACCCATCGCCTAAACACAGACTGTGCAGTGGAGGCAGAAGGTCGTAAAGCAATCACGAGACAAATTATTGATTTGTCTGTACAAAATGTCCCAAAAAAAAAAAAAAGATTAAACTATTTTCAAGTCACATCTATGTTTGATGTGGTATGCCTCCATTCAAGCCAATTTTCTTACCCCATTTCTTTCATAGCAAACACTGCCACTGGGAACCTGGCCAGGGGGAGATTTTCCATCCATTGGGATGGATGAAACAACCTGCAATGAAAGGGAAGGAAAGAACAGGAGGAGGCCATTAGCACACTGCTTGACAAATATCAGCTAATTCTTCCAAATACAAGCAACAAACAAACAAACATAAATAAATAAAAATCACCTGGGTTAAATTGGTGAATTTCAAATGGTGACATTACTTTTACAGTAGTTATTTTTATGTTCATATTTTTGAAAAATGCTGTTTACTTTTAGTCATTTTGCATGTTCATTGCAAAAATGATTAAATGAGTAAGAGCTGTGGGAGGGATTATTATCATTATCAGCAAGTAAATCTGATGCAAAACCACAATGTGTTGCAGCTTCACTAAGTCTACACCTCTTAAATGCATCCATCAAGATCACTGGCTCCTTACACCTGTGTATCTCACTCAAAAAATGCTTTGGTCCAGAGACTCGGCAAATTGCACGGACTAAGTGACCACATTCCAATTTTTTTCCCTCCAAGCATACATCACTCCCAGCAAACATGCATGGCAGCAACATAAAGCCAAATTTGGACTTCAACTGTAACATTTACTAAATTCAGATGCAAGCGCAGAGGGTAAACTGATGGGAAAAAAAAATCTACCCAAAGATAGATAATACGGGGGAGGGGGCAGACGATTAAAGCTGACAGACAAGGACATAACCAAAAATAAAACGGTGTTCCTTAACTGGATGAATATAACCATGCAGCACAGTAAAGGGATAGGCGTGCAGGTCTGGCCCCACCTGGCCCGAGATGCGCTCCTCTGGCAGCACTTCTGGCTTTATCTTAAGCAGCTTCACTGCTATGGGCTTGCCAGTGCGCCTGTCAGAGGATACCTCAAACTCTACATCATCTGATGGGAGACAAAAAGAGAAGAGGCTAAGTTGTAGAGCACATCAAGCTGACTGAGGCAAATTAATCCACAAATAGGCATATGGTCTAATACCTCCTATTTTAAGTTCCTGCAGATTGCCATTATACTGGGAGCAGTGGAAGAAGAGGCGGGCTTGTCGTTCAGAGCACTGGATGAACCCGTAAGACGTCAAGAGCTTTTCCACCACACCGGTCTCTCTGATGCCTGGTCCTGTGCCGTTGGCATATGCAGTGTGTCCGTTGTTATGGAGCATACCTGGGTCAAAACTCATCTGGAAAGGACGACAAAGACTTAAAACATATCCATTTGAGGAAACCCATGAGGCAGACAAAAATAAAATCAATAAAAAATAAAAAAAATCATTTAGAGGGGAGGGCACTTTAATGCAGTGTTTGATGCCGACCGAAAATAAAACCACACACATGCAATAAATCATAAATAAGCCTATGACCAAACATGTCCTACAATAGAGTGGGGCTTCCTCATGCAAGGAAAGCAACAATTCTCTCAATCTGTTCCAATTTCATGCAGTCCTGGTTGGACGGAAAAATGTCCGACCCGTTTAGCTCCCTGAACACGCTGACAAAAACGGTGGCCTATACAGAAGTGTAAATAGAAACTCCTAAAAAATCAAAAAACATTGTGAATACCTTTGTTAATAAACTCTATTACACAAATCTACAAACCATGCTGTTAACAAAAGCCTCGCGACACAACCGCAGCACAAAAGCTGCATCGTCAGTACGGGCACCACAGAGCATTTCCTCTTACAGATCTCTGATACAACGGGGTCCGCTTGTGTTTTTTACTCCCGGGATGGGGATGGCAAGAGACAGAGGAGGAACGGGGTATGGGCATGGGACCGGTGGAGGTATGTGGGGATTGGCCAGTGTTGCGAGCCACTGGGGGTTCAGAGGAGCCCCTTTCCATTTCTGACACAGAAGTTAGGACTGGGATGTGCTGGTGGAAAAAGGCAACAGCTTTAAGAAAAATGACACACTCCGCATTTAGCCTGCCCACCTCCTAGGTTCAGCTAAATGTCACCACTTTTAGAAACATTGAGCAAAATGTGCTATTTTGTGCACCACTGCCCGCTTATCTCATTTTCATACACAGTTGGTGCACTCGTCTCTCAGGCACCTCTTTAAATCAATTCCACAAAATGCCAGCAACAACAAGTGCAAAGAATGAAATTTCATTATATTCAAAACTCAATCATTCAAACCTTAAAATCCTGAGGTAGAACAAACAGTGCCTAATGCCATTCCCCCATGAAAAGGATTCTTCAATAACACTATTAAAGTTTGGAAATACCAGTGCATGAAAACAGAATTCTCTAGACAGAAAAAGTAGAAACTCAAAAGATCTTCTCTCCAGCCAGTTAAATTGAGGTGGTGTAAGCACCTAGTTGCTAACGTTTCCTAATTCAAATATAAACTACGGAAAATGGAGAACTGGGGAAGCAGATGACGGGTCAAACAGCAGAGCATCTACAGTGGACAGAGCTGGTGATGGATTATGGGTTATGAGAGGGATCCCAGAGCAGCCTCTTCTGTTAGGCCCCGCGCGACACTATTTAACGAGAGATGAATACGAGCAGCTTGTCTGAACATAAGATCGGATTTTGGTTGCCAATGTGGCAATTATTTGGAAATATGTAAAAAAAAAAAAAAAACATGTAAATCGCCGAGATGACAAAGAGATTCAGTTTTGTGCGGTTGGGCGTGTTTTGTTCAAACAAAACGACATGTAGCTCGTACGTTTGGTACAAGTGAACGTCAGGATGAAGGCCGCATGGGAAATTGATAAAAATGTGAGAAGTCAAATCAAAGTGACGTCCATGAATTGCGGGAAGAGAAAAAAAAAAGGGAAAAAAATCTTAGTTTATCCGCCAGAACCCCCCTCACCCTGCATTAACACAGCTGAGCAGAGGCTGGACTCGGGAACCCGAAGAGGGATGAAAGATTAGGCCATTCACAGCAAAGATGCAGGGCAAGGTGGGTGGATGGGTGCTCGATGGGGTGGGGCACGTAGAAAAGAGGTGGGAAGGTGAAACTTACGGATCGGCCATATGGCGACAGGCTGAGTCCGACAGGGGAGGTGCTGCTCAGGTCAGCACTAACAAACGCGGTGGGTGGCGACGCAGGCAAGGTAAATTCAACAAAGCCTTTCCAGGGACTGCCCATATTTTCCCATAAACTTGGACCAAACTTGCTCGAGCACTTGTTTACTTGTCTGAATTTTTGCTTGGCTGTTTAGAACAATTATGTAACCACCCAAAGATACACAGCTGGATGTCTGCAATGGTGAAGAGAGGAACAAACATAACGGGTAAGGAAGAGAGGTCAGCCAGTGTGCCAAGTGTCACAAACAAAGGAGAATAGCTGTGCGGGCTTTAAGCTCCGGGGTGGTCGAGAAGGACAAAACTGGGGAAGATATGGCTTGAAAAGAAGAGGGTGCAGGTTGAGTGTGAGAAAGCAACCAAATCACTTCCACCAAACTGAAATGTCCAGTTTAACTGCGTGGAGTTAGGGGGCGGTTGTTCAGTTCAGCGTGCTTATACAGAGTCCTCTTTAAGAAACACAGGTTACGGAGACGGCAAAGTTCACCTGAGTATCAAAACACCGGAGGTAAATCATGTACAGAGAGCGGTTAATTTATAACCAAAAACTGTAACAGACGCTTTGGCTGGTATCCCCGTTTGTCTTTTGACTGTGTAATAATCTGTGAGAATAGGAATTGCAAAAATGAAAAACCGGAGGATGTCGCCTTTTAAAACAGGAGAAATCAAAACCAAATTTTGAGGCTGCGAGTCCAAAGTACAAAAAGGTTGTTCCAAAATAAATTTTAACCCCCACCCAATCTGGTGCGCTGCGAGTTGTAGTAGCTTGCATAACTGAATAGGAATAAAGGATTTTTCTTCTTTTAAACATAGTAAAGTGTAAAACAAAAATACTTCAGGGAATTATAGAAAACAAAAATAAAACTGCATGTCAAATCGAAAAACACTCAACAGGATAGTGAAGCAAAAAAAAAGAACGACAACTGAGACCCACCTTTAATGGCCGCCTTGAACGTTCCAACTGTCTGGATCTTGATGTTTGAGCAGACCTCTTCACACACACACACACACAAACAGTTACCACACACTCTCCTTACAGGGTTCTGGCACAGTTTCTAGACTGTTGCATAAAGTAAAAAAGAAATGGGGTGAAATCTAGCGCACAAAAGGCAATTGCAGGTGCAACAACACTGCTTTGAGAAAAAAAATGACAAAGAAAACAGAGGGGGGAGAAGAGGGAGGGAAAGATGGGGGGACTATTGGGGGAGACTAGCAGACAGAAGCCCACTCCACACCTGGTGGTGAGTTTGCGGAGCAGCGAGGATGAGGAGGGCTAGGAGCAGCGTTGGGACGTGTGCTTTGTCAAAGCTGTTGAGTAGGCACAAACTTCTGTTTTCAGATCAGTTATCTTCTCAGAATATGCTTGGGCATAGGATTGCTTCTTTTCAGCATTTCAGTTGGGCTGATGTGCGTTTTCTTTGGTCGTTTCAGGATTTGGTTACTTGTATTTTAAATCCTTGACGTGATCCTTTTCCCCCACGTGTTTTCAAGTGATGCAACTTTTTTCTGGGAGGTTTATCTTCAGTTTCTTTGACGTGATCTGAACTTGAAGTAGTTGCGGATGGTACAAAAATTCAGTTGTTTCACTTCATACTGTGGGGGAAAAAGCAGATATGATTAGATAAAGGAACATTTCTTTAAAAACAAAGAATAACTTTTAATACATTTTTAAAAAAGGGTTTATGGCCCCAGGAGTTTGTAATTAATCTGAGAAATACAATTAAACAATTACAGAAATTAGTTACACATACTCAACTAAAAAGGTTCCCTTCAAATGCCCTGTGATATGTTCAGAATGCCAGCTAGCTGAAAGTAGGCAAGAGCAGGGTATAAAAAAGGTCTCTGCGCATGCCTTTAGTTCAGGCTATAATATTTATGGCAACACGCTGGACCAGGGACCTCTGTTTTGCACACTACTGTACACATGTTCTAAGGAGGCTGGTCTTGCAACCAATAAGAGCAAAGCTTGTTTGAATTTCTCAATGTTTATTTAGAAACTCCTCTTCATCAGTAGGTTAGGGAAGAATGTTGACCTACATACTCTACTCTGTAAACAAGCTGGGTGAGCCCTCCTGCGACACATGATATGCTGCTGAGACTATGTTGCAATCACTGCCCTACATCACAGAAGGTTACAATATGAGGCGTAATAAGCGTCAAAGGGTATTACACGGAACACAGTATGGGGTTTGTTTTAAACTGCTTCCTTTGTAATTGGTAAAAAAATAAAATAGTACTATGAATAAACCGGTTTGCGTACATTTTCAGACTGGTTAAGTGCTACTTTGTGAGAAACTGGAGCCCTTAAGCTATAGTTTGATAATAGTTGGATAAATCAGGGCCAAAGAACACGGGATTGCGTTTTCAGTGAAAACTGCCATGGAGAAAAATGGGCTTTTTCTGCCACCCGTTGTGTCAACTTCTGATAGGGCAGAGACAGGAATAGGTTACACCCACTACAACCAGAATCGATTTATGGCCCTTTCTGTTCAGGATTAAAACAGTTTAGGATATATTAATTAAAGAGAAAAAACACTGCCGAGAGTCCAGGCCATGAGATACAAAAAAAAAAAAAACGGTTAAGACACAACAAGTCTGTAAAACGCTGCGACCCTGGGTCTAACCCAAAAAGACACCGCTCTTACGAAGCCTATCATGTGACTTCCTGACAATCCGTTATCCTCAGCTGGAACAGCCAACATGGCCTGAGACAACACGTTGCGGTATGCAACGCCATTGGAAACGTCACAACTAGGCTAACCAGTTCCAAGTGGAAACACAACCCAAACCGCAAATAAATATGGAGGAAACAGTCCAAAATTGATAACACTCGCTTTTAATGTCCCGTGTTAAACACAATAAGAGACGAAAAAGGGGAGAAACCTCGTCGTCTTCGTGACCTTGCGTGGACAAGCAAATACGAGTAGGTTAGCATCTTGCTAACGGTACAGTCGTAAACAGCCATCGTTGTCAGGCATATCATACTCTTTTAAAAAATAGACATTGTTTCACTGCGACAGGGTCATTATGCGAAGAAAGTCTAAAATAAATCAAACCAGGCATTTTTTAAATGTCACTCTGGTACCATGACAGCCATATTGCCCACAGTTTCAGATGCAATCGTTAGCAAAACGGTCACAACATTAACTGAAGCCTGAACGATTCCTAAATAAATACGCATTTTAGATGATTCCATGTCCATTTTAAATATACACACATGGTGACCACTGGCTTGTTTCGAACCGACTACATCAGTGAAAGTCGACAACCATGTGAAACGCGAAGAGGGGCTTAATGCGATTAGAAGAGTAATGGAACCGAATCAAGTTTATTTGACCATATCCAGTAGACTTAATAAGCTAAATTTATTCGAAAGGGACCGGTGAATGCCAGAGTGAGTCGAGATGTATTTTTCTTTAAAAACGACGTTCTTTTCTACGAAATACATCTGAATTCAAATGTCAACAACGGCATTTAATCTTTATGACGGAAAACGTGCAGGGACGATGTCAAAGCTAGCCGCACGAGGACTGGAAAACAAAGGAGCTGCGTACAAAGCTCGCCTTAACGTCCATTTAAGTTCCACGTCTGCCTCCGACATTTAATTTATCACTTTCAGACATTAACTGCTATAACACACAGGCCATTTTCTGTTAATATCAGCATCAACGTTTGAAACGTTGATAAGACAGTCGGGCCGTTAAGAATGCTAGTTGGCTACCAGTTAGCATGATGCTGTACAGCTTGGCCCTTGTGTGATTTATGCTGAGGGAAAAATACGGCCGCCCCCACCCAGGCCCAACTTCTGCGTAAGGCTAAGCGCAGGCCAACGCATTCACATAAGAATACCGCCCGAGTAAGAAACAAAGAACGTGTTGTCAAAGCAGTATAAAATCATACTAGTGAAGTTTTAGAAATCAGAAAAATTAATAAAAACTCACCCCAACAGCTTTCAGCACTGTCACCAGCGCCGCTAGAAGCAGCACGGCACATTACGTAGTGATTAGGGAGGCAGCTCCCGCGATATTTGACAACGTGAAGTTCAACAAAGAGCATAGAAAAAAGAGAGGCCACTGCAGCTGCATCTGTAGTCCCGCAATGGCCCATGGGAGATTCAGCATTCAGTTACTAAGCCCTGTACAAATGATATTGTTTTCTTCTAAATTTAAGTTGGCCACGTGTTTTCACATTAACTTTTTTGCCAATTTTTATATTTATATATATGTTAAATAGAATATGCATTAGAATGTATTGTGCGAATATATAACACCCTCTATCTATCTCGGGAATGATGCAACTATTTGAACCCCCTTGAAAAAAATATAACTTAATGTTGAATTGTTAATCTACACATTAGATAATCGAATGCAATCATGAGTAGACATTGAGATTATAATGTAAAAATTAAGTAATTTGTGTATATATATGCTAATTACTTAATTCGATATACTAATTACAAGTAATGTCTACTAAATAATAATTACATACTACTAAAATTAATACATACATACATACACTTCCACGCTGGTGGAACGACCTTACAACACACAATCAGAGCATCAGATTCTCTTTCCTCCTTCAAGAAATCCTTGAAGACCCAGCTCTTCCGAGAGTATCTCTTGTCCTGAAAGCTCTAATTGCACTTGTTTCCTAATAGCATATAGCACTGAATGTATGGTACTTAGTGTAAACTATGTCATAGTTTAATGTTAAATCCTTAATGTTAAATACTCTTCTAGCATATTGAACTCAAGGTAAGGTAAGTGTTTAACTGGTTGAATCTTAAATCCTCTTTTTGTAAATCGCTTTAGGTAATGGCGTCTGTTAAATGCATACATGTAAATGTACATGCATACAACCACTAATAGGAGTTCCAACAGTAAGCGAATGCAGCATAAGAGAGGAAAGGAAAAACCGGGAAGTGACGTAATGGTTTGCTTCAGTGAGGGACAACGAACTTGACAACAGGAGGAGTGATTACTTATGTTGTTTGTTTCTTTCGTTTATTTTCCGTCCATTTAGAAAGCACAATCAAAATCTCGCCGCAGTATGAGCAATTTAGCACAGACGCCTTGGTGAGTGCAGCCAATGTAAGCTAACTCTACGACACGTCTTCGCCCGACTGCCCGAGATTGTGGAGTAGCTTGCTTACGTTGCAGATACAACTCTTTAGTTTTCAGTAAATGGCCTGCACTTTCGAAAAAGTGTTGGGTGATGCTCGGACCCTTCTCGAAAGGTTGAAAGAGCATGACACCGCTGCCGAGGGACTGATAGAGCAGTCCGGGGCCCTCAGCCGGAGGGTGCAGAGCATGACGGAGGTGGGCAACGCTCTTCCAGACAAGGTGAGCGTAAACCTGTCTTCATACAGCTGAACCGGGGAGTTAGCTACAGGCAGAGTCAAGGTGCCACGACTAGTCTTTTCTGTACTGAAACCTCTCTGACGATGTAAAGTGGAAGAAAAACAAATCCAAAAAGCAAACTCAACTCTGTCCCTGTCTGCTTTTCCACAGCACACAGAAGACAGCTCAGAGATTCAGGAGCTCACCAAGTACAAGCCCCATGTCCTTCTGACTCAGGAAAACACTCAAATCAAGGAGCTGCAGCGGGAGAATAAGGGTAGAAATGCCACCATCTGCCCGGACATTTTTCGCCTGATGCTTTACATCTGTGCCAATGCTCTTTGTGACCGTCTCTGCAGAGTTGTGGCTGTCTCTGGAGGAGCACCAGTACACGCTAGAGTTGATCATGGGTCGCTATCGCAAGCAGATGCTCCAGCTAATGATGGCCAAGAAGGAGCTGGACACCAAGCCAGTGCTCAGCCTTCACGAAGACCATGCCAAAGTAAACTGGTTTCGGTGGCACTTCAAAATGTTCAGCCATAAGTAGTTTTCACATAGTTGAATTTAAGATCACTTCAGTTTAGTAAAATACATTATTTTTTAAATTCATTTCTAGGAAGTGCAGGGCCAGTTGGAGCGGATATGCGAGATGGGCCAGGTGATGAGAAAAGCTGTCCAGGTGGATGATCAACGCTACTGCACAGTTCGAGAGCGGCTCGCTCAACTAGAGGTGAGCACAGCAGAATGAAGCATAACTGCTCATATCCTGACATCATCTGTTACTTTCATTTAAGAAATTCAAAATAATAATGTCCCACAAACCTCTAGTACTACCAAAAAGTACTGATCCAACTATTGTTTTTGGAGGGAAAAAAGTGCATCAATAGTCAAACTTGAGTGTGGTAAATAATGACAAATTGTTTTGAGCATCTTTATTATTTATAGACTCCACATTATCAGTTATATTTACACCCTCAAGAATCTCAGTAAGACAGTCTAGAGAAAATTAACTCCATTTGATACGTTGCCAACTATAAACTTTAACTTTTAATATGTACTAAAGCCCACTATTTAATTTAAATATTACCCTAATAAGTTCTTATTATTTAAGGCATCACAAATTTTGCTCGCCTCTGATTTTTGGTGGAGAATCAGTTAATTAGAACCTTGGTCCAACATTGCGCGCATTACTAAATGTCAGTACAGGACATTGTCGTGATCAAGGAGTGTATCAATAAGGTGGATGTAGCATTGTTTCAGAATGATGAAGCAATGCAGAAGTGGCTTAAAATGCTGTGTTTGGTGGCCACTATGTGCCGTCTCCAAAGTTTTTCTGACTCGGACAGAGCTCAGTCATGTGGCGTCAGCCGATGTAAAAAGAAATATAATAAGAAGTGAATCTGAAGTGAAGGTAGGCTTTGAGACATCAGTAGTGGTTTAAATATTTGGGATGTTTAAGTTGATCATATATCAGCTAAACACAGGAAAATAAAAAAATATACATTTTACATGCTGACCACGTAAATGGGTGTTATTTTGAGGCGTTCAGGGTCTCTGGGTGGTGGTTAGAAGCCCCAGCCTGGGAACACAGTCATTTTGTCCTGTGACAAAAAAATCAAACAGCTTGTCAGATGTGTCACAATTTAATGTAACAAATGAACTTTTTTAACTTTTAAAAGTGATGCCTCGTTAAGAAGATGGGTCAGAAAATGTTTCAGCCCTCCAGCATAACGGCAGCTGCATCTTTCTTTTTTTAATGTGTTTTTTGTGCCTCTTACAGATTGAGAACAAGGAGCTTCGTGACCTTCTAGTCATCAGCAAGGGATCTGTAAAGATCCTGACAGAAGGGCCCGAGCAGCCGCCAAACGCAGCAACAGCATGCGAACAGTCCCCTCAGGCGGATTCCAATGAGTGACCAGGGGGGGAGGAGGTCCCTTCTACCAGACAACAGGGTTGATTTTTCTGTCACCTGTAAGCAACCTTTAGAGAAAAAAAAGTGTAACATGGAATGCATTCACTGAAGCATGGTGAAAGTCACCCAAACACAACATTGTAGCGATCAGAATCATGCACATGTGGGCATTGCAACTATTACCATGTACAGTAACTGTATAATAATCACTGCAGTCATGTTGGAATGAACTCAAATGATGTGTTTGTGTTGTCACTGGCATATTTCATATCAGCATATTCTGGAGTGAAGAGTGCAAAGGGAATGCTTTTTGGGGGGGATTTTTTTGGGCCAAGGACACATTTATTATTTCAGTGGTGCTTCTACCTCTTGGGTTCCCTTTTGCTGTTCTCATATAACCATTTGTTATGAGTAAAATTTCCACTAGTACCCCTACTATTAAGAAGCCAGCTTATATTCTACTCATCACCACACTAGACTGTGCACGTTGCCAAGAAAATACTTTTGGACGTTTCATGACAATTTGCCTGCTGAAGAGTGACAGTGGAAACTTTTTATGTGATTGTCACTTTGGGATTGGATATGTTTGTCACTCAGTTACCAGCAGGGTTTTCACGTTTGCCATGTTTACTGTGCGAAATGACATAGGTTTTCTATTTCCTATGTTTGAAGGCAGAGTAATGTGCACCAGCTGATGGCACTTCTATGATAGTTGTAACAATTTCAAAACATGCCAACTATTTGTGTGTTTTAAATTTGTGTGTGCGACACATATTGTCATCTCAGGAAATCAGTGTTAGTCAGTTTAAACCTGATGTAATGACCTAATGATTATGTACTGATTGTGTAAAATAAAATTTATGTAGATATTTTGCAACAGAAATGTCTGTTTTTTCTCCATCTGGCACAGTTGATACCACCATGGAAAATTATTTGGTCTTTTTTTTGCTTACCACGAGAAGGCGACATTGAGCCATTTTAATTACAACTTATCGCGAGGCTTGCAAAAGTAGCCCAATGGTGCATTCAGGTATAAGAAAAACTTACGTCAATGTGCAGATTAATCCTACAAATGCGGTATTAACTTACATTCTAATAGTTATCATACAACTTGATTACCTTTATGTATTTGGCGTTTATTAACAAATTAGACTTTTTCCCTGCGTGTTATTCTGAATAAAGTGTATATTTTCGACAGTACGTGAAAGCAGCACCAGAGCTGCATTTGACACTTGAAGACTGAAGCAAGCTAACTCAGTATGTCTGAGAAGGAGCTGGGAAAGAAGTGGGACCGATGCCTAGCGGACGGTGCCATTAAACTAGGTAATTATGAGCGAGTTTTCAGCAGGTATTTTCGCAGTAACGTCCCGGAAAGAGCACACCGTAAGCCGCAGTTTGTACGGCCACCCACAGCTGTCATTGACCGGGAGTGGGGCTAACTGGCTAGCCGCAAAGGGCTCGCAAAGGACGATTAAATGATAAGTCACATATCATCGACTTTTCAATTATACTGCGGACAAATAAAGGATACTTCTTTAGCTGCATTAAAGTGGGGTCATTTGGCGTATTTTTAAAGCATGATTTTGCCGCTTTTTTCTTTTATATTTCCAAAGCTGGACAGAAACCAAGTGGAGACGCCTTTTAGAAAGTCTTAATTGGATGATCCCTTACTATTGAGACCAAATTCACCTTCACGATGACGCATTTAAAGACGTTTTACAGGACGGTGTTGACCGTTTATAACTTCATCATACCGTCAAAGCACATATGAACATTAATTTATTCTCCAGCTGCGCTGATGTTTTCATTGTAACGGATCAATGGCAAATCCCCCATAATAAGATAGGGAAGACGACAGGTGTCAGGTATTATCGGCCAAAATAAGCCACGTCCTCGCGAGCCACCGTTATGTCAGACATATATAACTAAACACAGAGCTGAGGCCAATTCATTGGCCTGTTTGTGGGTAAAACTATGAGAACGATGCTCTTGGCGCTGTGTTTGGGTAAATGGCCACTGTCCAGTCAAGTTCAAGTTTCATCGAAGCAAAAAAAAAAAAAAAGTAAAAAAATTTTTTTTTTCAACTGCTAACTATGCCATGCAAAACGTAACCGGGTTTGCAAAATAGTATAAATGCACTGGAGGTCAATCAACTGTCACCTGTATCAAACTGTTGTCCCTTTCTGTGTTTCAGGTGCCGGGCTCGGGTTAGGAATAGTGTTTTCTGTCCTGTTTTTCAAAAGTAAGTTTTTTTAAATGGATTTGTCACCGTTTTACCCAGGCATGTTTTACACATCTGTTAATTAGCCATTAATATAGTTATGTGAGTTTAGGATAAACTTTTACATATATTTCTGTTTGGGTGCTCCAAAATAGGCCCCGAGTTATTTAGTGGATGTGTGCTGGACCTTTTATCTAGCTCAGAGAAGAACTGCTGTCACAATCTGCTGTTACTACTTCACCACAAACCCAGCTGTCTTTCCCATACATGGAAGATGTGTTTAATATTTGTGCTCCATCAGTTTTTTTTTTTTTTTCAGACAAAAACCAAAATTCATCATGGTTAGGAGCAGCTGTAGTGGGTTTTAGGGGTCATACCCTGAGTGCTCAGCTTGTCTTAAATGTCTCAGAGGAAATGAGCTTCTCTTCTCATTTTTAGGGCACACGTGGCCGATTTCATTTGGCTCTGGAGCTGGACTTGGCATGGCGTATGCCAACTGTCAAAATGACCTCCGGTCACATTACCTGCGGCACACAGGCGAGAAGGTGGGTTTGGTCTTTTTTGTTTTGTTTTACCTGAAGCTTCAAACTGAATAAACAACCATAAATAAATGTATACATTCACATCTCTGCTTTTCTCAACAGGCGCAGTAACTTCACATCATCAGGGGACTTTTTTTAATTGTATTTTTTTTTGCATACATTGTTTGCTCTGGATTTATCTGTGTGAGCTCCACCATTTGCACTATTCTACAGTTTGATCCATGCTACCTGTTAGTAATCCTTACCGAGTTTGACTGTATGATTCATACATACAGTATATGCCTGATCAGGACAGTCTGTGTTTATTTAATAAAATAATCTTGGCTATGTATAAATGAGAAATGACTTGGTGATAAATTGTTCCCCGTGTGCCTTATAGGGGATGGAAAGCATGTAATGTTATATAATATGATAGTATTCCTCCAGACTGGGGTACTATGATGCATTTAACAGCCAAAAGAACCTCAAGACAATGCTGAAGAGAGTTAAAAAGACAATCTGCCACTGCCATTATAGAATAAGAAGCTTCAGATTTTTTTGTGTTCGATTTATTTTCTGGAGGGTGGCAGGGGGGGCTGTGAGTGCTGCAGTGTGACTGCTATCCCATAAGGTGGTGGGCTTGGTGAAGGGGTTAGAATCTTGGCAGCAGCAGATGAAAGGAGTGTAATTATGTTGGAGATTAGTCAGTCCTGAGGGGGCACCAAAGCTTCATTTATTCTATATTTAACTGCTCCGGCTGGAAAGTGAAAAACCATGGCGTCAATTTTTGTGTTGGGAAATACTGGGATGAGCAAATGCGACCGCCATTTTCTGATGTGGAATGTAGACTGGTTCTCCGATGGTAAATATGATTAAACACTTCAGAGAATAAACTTCTGTTAATGATCCATTTGTGACAGATGTCACCTAATTGCTGTTTAATTCTTTTTTCCACACATTTGATCAATCAAAATGTCCACGTTTCAAGTTTTTAAAACACCATAAAACCAACTTGCTTTTTTTTTTACACTTACACATATACACATTTAGGGGGCGGCACAGTGGTGTGGTGGTTAGCACTGTCGCCTCCCAGCAAGAGGGTTCTGGGTTCGAATCCCGGGGGAACCAGAGCCCTTCTGGGTGGAGTTTGCATGTTCTCCCTGTGTCTGCGTGGGTTCTCTCCGGGTTCTCCGGCTTCCTCCCACAGTCCAAAAACCTGCATGTTAGGTTGATTGGAGATTGGGGAAATTGCCCTTAGGAGTGAATGTGAGTGTGAGTGGTTGTTTGTCCTTGTATGTCCTGTGTGTTGCCCTGCGATGGACTGGCGGTCTGTCCAGGGTGTACCCTGCCTCTCGCCCGTTGACCACTGGGATAGGCTCCAGTTCCCCCCGCGACCCCAACAGGGAATAAGCGGTATTGATAATGGATGGATGGATGGATGGATGGATATACACATTTAGATTTATTAATCCGGGGAAAACCCACACAGGTGGAGGCCAACCAACCCAGAGCCATATTTTCTGTAAGTCAAAGGTGCCAAACACTGATCCAGTGTTTGACTGTACATAAAACTGCTATGAAGAAAAAATCAATCTAGTAGGAGGCAGCATTGCCATAATGAGTTGAAAATATCAAAACAGCATCTAAGGTTAAAAAAAAGCCCTCTGAGTGCATCAAGAAGCATTTAACATGACCCTGAAGTGTACGTTTCTGCTAGCTGGTGTTAAAAAAGCATTTTTTTAAGTGTATGTTTAAAAAAACAACAACATGGTGCTGCCATATTTCTCAAAGCTGAAGCATTCTGAGTGTCAGTGGTTAAACGTCCTGCCTACAAATTCTGACACTGATTATTAAAGAGTGAGAAAGAGATCAGAGGAGAAATACATGTGCATCTATGACGGGGGGAGTAAAAACGAACAACACAAAAAACAGTATTAAGTGCTTTAGCACATGTTACATTATCCTTAAACTGTGAACGCCAGACGGACTGCATCCATCTTCCAGGACAAAACCCTTTTGTGGGAACATGGAAGATCTTCAGAACACAGTAGGTTAAAAACACCACAACCAAACAAGGAGAAACGCCACCCACACAGTTCCTATGATGCAGAATTAGCATGTCCTGCTTGTGATTGTGCATGGTTATGCATTAACAGCTCAATGCTTTGACACGCTCTGCCTCCGTGGCTGTGCGCTCCGGCTGGGAGACACACTGGAGTGGCTGCCACAGGGATTAACAGCAGCGAGGGATGCAGCGCTACAAGGACCATAATGCCTGTGGAGCACTTTTAAGCAGAGCCTTTCTTCCTAATGACTGTTGCACTTTTTTGTGTGTGTGTGTGTGTTAGTTTTGTCCTCCTTTTTCTTGTATCACAGAAGAAGAGGACTTGTGTGTGGCATCAGAGCTCCAGCTCAGGAAAGGACTTGCAAAAGCAGAAAAAACATCCACTTCTGGGAGCTGAGGTGTGTTTCTGTGAATAGCTCCGTGGCGTCTTCATCTTCAGAGGGTCCTCTCTTCAGCACTGCTCGCTTATGCGTGGCAAAGGCTTATTTCTCTTTGTGCCCTCCTCCAGTGCCCGTCATCATTTAGACATGCAGCTTAAAACCCCTCTTTAAGCTATCGAATGGCTCATTCTGGCTCCTGGCTGTGGATGTGGCAGGGACGCACTGGCCAGAATGGAGAGATGAGGGAGACAGGAGTTGGGTTATCACAGTGGTAACAGGGGGAGAGGAGCCAGCTCATCCTCTGCGTTTTCCCGCCGTAGAGTTATTGACTTTATCCATGACGGGGACGTGAGTCTGATGGCTTCTCAACACAAGACACCAGTGGCTTCTTCTTGTTCAGTAATGTCCCCGAAGATGGGGGGGGGGACTGGTCTGTGGGGCTGAGTGGCGCCGGGAGGGGAACGCTCAGGAGCCGATTCCCTGATTGCTGCCTGCCGCCACCATGACTGACCCTCACCCGTCTGGCTCCGCAGGCGCCTCCAACGGCAGCTCGGTCAGCGCCGGTGACTGGAACATCACGGGCAGCGGCCCCTGGTTGCTGGCCTTCATGCTGACCGTCATCATCCTCATGACGATCTGCGGCAACATGCTGCTCATAGCTCTGGTGTTTGCCCATCGCTCCTTGCGCTGCACTTCAAACTGCTTCCTGGTGTCTCTGTTCTTCTCTGATCTCATGGTGGCGCTGGTGGTCATGCCCCCCGCCATGCTCAACGTGCTGTGCGGGGCCTGGGTGCTGTGGCCGGCCTTTTGCCCCGTCTGGCTGTGCTTTGATGTCATGTGCTGCAGCGCGTCCATCCTCAACCTGTGCGTGATCAGCCTGGACCGCTACATCTTCATCATCTCGCCGCTGCGCTACAAGCAGAGGATGACCCCGGAACGCGCGCTCCTTCTGGTGGGAGCTGCATGGGGACTGGCGGCGTTGACCTCCTTCCTCCCCATCGAGATGAAGTGGCACAGTTTGGGTTACGGGAGTGGATATTCCCTATTCCCCGAGGTCATCGGTAATATCAGCTCCCTCTCTGACAAACTCTACCCAGAGTCTTATTTTCAGACGACACCGTCAGGAGGCGCTTCCTTTCAATGCCGCCTACAGGTTACCCTGCCCTTTGCCCTGGTGGCATCCGTACTCACCTTCTTCCTGCCGTCCAGCGCCATCTGCTTCACCTACTGTCGGATCCTTCTGGCAGCACGGAGACAAGCGAAGAGGGTCGCAGCGCTGAGTAATCCTCCGCATCTCTCCCTCGGAGAACCCTCTCGACCCCCTTCATCTGGGGTTGCAGCGGGGCAAGCTCAGCAGGATGGAGAGGACTGCAATCACCACGCACCTCCCATGGGGAACCTACCGGTAAGGAGAGGGCAACACGACCCGGCCAGAGCAGGGGGTGGTTTCAGCTTGAGCACAACCGACTCTTTCATAAAAACGGAATGTTTCATGGGAATCAGGAGCTCTGCTAAAAATTCATCCTGACATTTGAAGTAATTCAAAGCATCACATTTGTTATAATTATACATATAATTCACACCCTTAAAAAAAAAAGAAGTGCTGAAATCGACTCAAGTTCTTTATCACCAGGGTGCAGGTATCATATGAAAAGATACTAAAAAAAAAAGGTCAAGCTGCTGTATTTTTTTCAAATTTTGCAGGCACAAAAAAAACATTGAAATTACAGTTTCTGAAATGTTTGATTTTTTAAAATTAAAAACAGTTTTTAATTGTGTTCAGTAATGGCCTCGCTAAAGGTGGCTGATAAAGAGAAGCTGTTGATGTGGCAAAGACCTTGTAGCGCTGGTAGATACTCAAAAGAAAATTTACCTATCATTAAGAGCAAATAATGAGGTGAGATCGATGTTTGATTGAATTCTTGTTTTCCTTCTGCCGTGTTGTCAGCAAGGACAACACAGCAGAGGAAATCTGAAAGGGGATCATCTCCAGCTTGTAAGGAGAATCATTAACTGTATGAGTGAATATTGCACAGAGTGTGAAATGTGCTGTCAGAGTTCAGTCTGCCACACTTGCAAAATTCATGCCAAATTCAAGCAGTCAGGTCTATTTAAGGTAGATTCAACATATTTTAACTTTCACTCCATCTAAAAGTCCCCAGCTTAAAAAAAAATCATCATTTTGGGAAATCTGATTGTTTGGTTTTTGCAGAATGAATCTAATCATGTGTTATGATATTCAGGGGACATTAAAGTTAAGGGGTTATGCTAAGCTAATGAAGCCAATTAATACAACTACACAGTTATTATAGCATAACCCAAAGAGCTGAAACAGAAATGATTTTGTATTTAATTGTGTAATGCTCTGTGGACCTTTTTCCATTGCTCTCCATCGTCCGCAGCCGTCGGTGAACAGCGAGCGCCGCTTGGCTCACAGACAGGGTCGAAGGGCGCTGAAGGCCAGCCTCACACTGGGAGTCCTGCTGGGACTCTTCTTCAGCGCTTGGTTACCCTTTTTCATCACCAACATGGCCCAGGTGAGTAGAAACAGAAATACAAGGAGAAATCCTCACTTTAAACACTTTGCTCTCTTACACGTGTCCATGTCACTTCTTAATTTCACAATTCATATAATTAACATTTCTAATTTATGGCAGGCGTGAAAAGGATGAGCAGTAAATGAACGGCTGGACTGTACACATGGATACCGAACTATTTTTTCCTTAGCCGGCCTCGTCTCAGTCTTGCCAAGTTAATGAGGAAATAGATTGGCATTTCAGCTTTGTGCTTATGACTCATTCCAAAGAGAACAACACACCAAAGTACCATTTACAATTGCTACTCTATTGAATTCGTTGATTAGACTCAAGATACACACTAATTTCTCTGCCAACAAACAAAGAAGGCCATTAACAAAGAGTCACAGAAACTAAATGAAAGCAAAAAAACAAAAAACATCCGTATCTGAATTAGCAATGGCTCTCGTCTGGTTTTTCAAGCTTTCGATGATCCAGTCAATTTGATTTTCCATCTGTGCCCTCTTGCTTTTCCCCAGAAAAGCCCAGAGCATAGAGACTTGACTGAGACTGTGCTCTCCTTTCTTTTCACACTCAATGTGGTGTGTGAAACACATTCCCCTTTCCGTCTCATTCCCACCGCCTCTCCGTTTCATCTTGATAGAATTGGAAGCCCTCCTCTAACAGCTGTCTCCTCCTTCAGAGACACTCGCTAGAATTGGTAATCATGTTCGAGATCAGCGTCCTTAACAGAAAGATGATCAGTAAAATGTTGAGCGTCGGTCAGTTAGTCATCGATTGGTCATTTTTGATTATCTGTAAGTGAATGCAATAGGTTCGGAAACGAGTGGGTTAATTATGATAAATATAAGTGGGTTAAACATATTAAATATGTTTAATCATATTGAAAACATTAAATATGTTCCCCTTGTGTTTTTTTATTTGTTGTTATTTTGGTAGAGGCTGAATGTTCTAAAATGTGTATCACTGTATTCAACATTTCTCAACACAATTCAGGGGAAAAAAATCCATTCCATGATCTCCAGTGCGTTATGTCGTCAGAAGTATTGATTCCTAAAACATCGTTTTGCTCAGGGAAAGAGCAAAGAGGTTTGGCCTTCGGGCCTTTGCTGGCAGTCCATTAAAAACAGATATGATTCTGTAGTGAGAATCACTGCGTGGGCGCAGGAACACTTCAGTCTCAGTGAACACGGTTCATCTTCACTTCCACACATGCAAGTTCAAACTACTGTCTTCTGAGACCAAGGCCATTTCTTTGGACATTTGAGGACAGGCCCTCCAAATTGTTTTCCACATATAGTTCAAAAGTCAGCCTCTGTGGTAGTGTGGGAGCCAGATTGCGCTGCGTTGCAACACTAATTGGTTACTTGTGTAGCTGTGAAGGCACCATATTAAGAGCCTAGCTGCTTAATTACAGTCCAGGCCTGTCACCCACTGAAACATTTGGAGCATTAAGACAAAAGAAACCCCAAACTGTCGAGCAGCTGAAATCCCATCAGAGCATGAAAGGAAAACATTTTACTGTCAAACCAACACCAAATATCCTCTCAGTGATGCAACGTACAAAACTTACCATGCCGAATTCGTTTAAACATGAGGCATTACTCTTAGAATGAGTAGACTTTGGGTTGCTGGGATGAGCAGGCGTCCTATTTCCAGAGGCTTCATGTCGCTGCTGCAGGTTTGGGTCCTGACTAAACTGGATCTTTCCTACTGTATGTGTCATGTGTCATCCCTGCCTGCCTTCCTGCCCTTACTTTCCTATGAATAAATGACATTAGACCCCAAATATGTAGTGCTCATGAAATTTTCAATCTTAAATTGAAATCTTAACTTCATCTTAAATTCTCCTTTTTTCAGTGATGTGCCTGTAGATTCGTTTTAAAATTGATTTTCTATAAATGCTTTTGGAAGCGTGGCCGAAGATTTCCTTCTGCTGCAAAAAAATCAAAACCACTCATTACATTTACCACAAACAGCATTGACCATGTACTTTGCACTATCCAGCCCCTTTTAAAAAATAGAATTTAAACGGTATTGTGTGAGCTAATTTCCATTTCTTTGGCTATTTTTGGAACCTTGCAAGACGCCTTGAAGATTAGACTTCCAAACACCTAAATCTGGTTAGTTATTAACTCATATAAAATTGATTATTAATGCTCCAGTTTCCAGAGAGTTGCTTAGCCTGTTAGCTGTGGCTCTGTTCAGAGTTGGGAGCACAATAGCTTTAAGTAAACCTCTTAAATCGTCGAATTGGCCAAAGGCTCTGTAGAAAAATAAGACGGTGGGGCTGAAATGTGCCAATCAAACATTCGCATTTTACTCTCAAAGCTTCTATTTTTCTGTTACTTGGAGGGGAACGGTGACCTCTGTGTGTGGATTTAGTTTCTTCTGCCTGCCTGCTCCTTTCCCTCTCTGATCCAGGCGGTGTGTGAGTGCGTCCCCCTGGCCCTCTTTGATGCCATCACCTGGCTGGGCTACTGCAACAGCACCATGAACCCCATCATCTACCCGCTGTTCATGAGGGACTTCAAGCGAGCCCTGGCGCGGCTCCTGCCCTGCTGCTCCTCCCGCTCACCCCGGAGACCCTCGCCAGCGCTCTCCCTCTCCCTGCGCAACTCAGGAGAGCCCAACATCTGCAGCGACCCCCCCTCGCCCCTGGCCTCTGACCCCACTCACCCCCCCGCCACTGCTACGGATGCTGTCAACCTGCTGGACGCTGAGCACGCTGGGATGGAGTTGCCTCTGCTTCTCCCCAATCAGGTGGACACCCTCGACTGAATAATCGTAGAAATATAACCTGCAAATAAATTTAATCGGGTTTATGCTGAGAATGAGTCTCATAAATTACTAAAGCTGAAAGGATATTGAAGAAAAGATACAAAAAGTTAAACAATCTCCAAATCTAGGTTTTCTTCCACTGTGTGCTGGACAGAAAAGAAGGAAAATACATTGTTTCACATGTCACACAGATTCAAGCTCGAGGACTTTTTGAGTTATCAGTGCCAGCATATCACATTCCTACGGGTGGAACAGAATAAAGGAAGATGGGAAAAAATACTGTGAAAAACAACACGTTTGCCCAACTGCCTCCACCCTTATGGAAATCAAATTGTTGTGATGATATCCATAGCAACCGAGCCAACAGATAAAAAATAAGTGGGACGGAAGGAGCAGAGTTGTCACCTATCTGGTAGCATTCATTTCAACCGGAGCGGGGTCTGAAGAAAAGATGAGATTTCACAGGTGGGAAAAAAGAGACTTTGACATGATTACCAAATGAACACTTCAGCACATCTACAACAAAACTGGAAGACGCGAAGCAAAGCAGTTCAATCCAGTTTCTCTTTTAAAGCTGCCATATGTGTACGCTGACAGTCTCTGACACGTCATTGCACTGGGGATGAAATAAATATTTTCTCCAATGACGCTTTGATGCTGCAAAAAAAAAAAAAAAAAAACCCTCAGAAGATGAGAGTTGTTGAGGAAGCAGCTGGTCCTGCAACAATGAGTTCGGCTCATTCGTGTGAGTGTTCTGTAGTCCAGTGTGTGTCGTTCCAGCTCCATGAGACGTCCTCAGCCACCAGGTCAGCCTCCTCCTCGCTGTCACTCTGCGGATTCAGATCTGGCGATGGGGCGTTATTAGTGAGCGGCCCACTGTTCCCGACTGGGCTCTGACCGTCTGCTTCTGACTCGTTTAACGTGTCCAGTAGATCTGAAATGTCCGGGATGTCCCAGCCGTCACCCGTCTCCTCTGGGTCCGCCACACCTCTGCAGTCTGTGCTGTCTTGTGAGCAGGTCTCTGCATTCTCAGCAGGGATCTGGGTCGTGTTCAGGTGTGGTCCTTTGGTGGTTTGGTCAGGGATGTCCATGGTCCCCTCTGCTACAGGATGAGGGAGAGCAAAGGCAGCTCCTGGGACTACTTTGGTAGGAACTCCCACTGCCACCAATATGGTGTCCATCTGACGCATGTAATCCAAGTGACCTTTGACCTGAGGAGGAATATCATTTCATCATACGTGCCATATAAATAGTTCATTTTTCTCCCTATAACAGGGTTGGATCTGAAATGTTCATGTTTTGTGAAAATGTGCAATTATTCCTGATCTTTTTATGTGTTGTGCAGCTAAATTTTTTTACTCTCTCTTTTACATGACCAGGGTTAACGTACTGTAGGTGCTTTTGTCGGGTTCAGTATTTTATTAATACAATTTTTTTTTTAATCAAATGAGTGAAATGTCAGGCTAATGTCTGGTTAAAACATTTGATGTGGAACCATGGTGGTTCAAAAGGTGGCAGGGAGGCAAGCTGTGTGCTGAAACTGATGGACAAAGGTTTTTTTTTTAATCTCTTTTTAAAGCATAACTTAAGATAACCGTTTTTTTTACAGTGCTAAATTAAACTGCTGATCAATAACTGATCACAAAATATGTGATTCATAGTCAAATTTTTTCAGGTATTATCAGCCCACTCTTAAACACCTCGCTTGCAGTAGCTGTAGACAGCTCTAGTCAGTTGAGAAGAAAGGAAAACCGAGCTGAGCGGAGCAGCCTACACGCATCGACAGCACAAAACAGAATTCAAAAAGCAGTTAAATCAATGGTAACTAAGGGAGAAGCTAAATGGCAACAATTTCTAGTCTGCTGAATGGATTATCAGTGTCCTACTTTGCATATTTATGCAAATGGAAAAGATTAGGATAAAGTAAATGCTTTGGTAGCGAAGCAACTACTACCCATCAGCAGGTATGAAACTTTGTAGATGAACCAATCCTTGCAAAAAGATTACCAGAAACATTTTGAAACTGTGAATTTCTGGCCGTTTAAAGGCATTTTAATTTGAACATTTTCTCCCCAGACAGAGTAGCAGGATATCTTGTCAGTCAAATCTTGAAATATTTGAAATGTGAAAGCAAAAGCTTCCAGGTTTAGTCAAATAGTCTGTCCATGTCAGCACAGCTATGTTTCAGTAATCTACCATGAAATGAAAAGCTGTAGCTTATCTACTGTCCAACCAAAGCTCCAACTCGTCATTATACTGCTCATCCCTGTCAAGTCTGCAGGAGAAACTACTGTGACAGCAAAGAAAAAAACTCCACTTCTCTGTGAATGGAGCAACATAGCCTTATTTGAGGATTTTTTCTAGCATGTTGCTGTTTTCTTTATAAAGTGGGACAGAAGCTAATGATTCACAGCGGAAGCAGCCATGAAGCCTTTAATTTGTGTCAGTGTGGAGAAGAGCTGTCTTGGCAGACGCACGGGAACAGCAGGACGCCACCTCTGGTTGGTCAGTGTGAATGACTTAAGAAGAGCAACTGGGGCATAATGAGGAGTCTTTTCAGTGCCTTTACACAGCACTTCATGCATAAAGAATGGCTGTGGTGGGTTATTCATGCAATACATAGGAACTTATGTTACATCCATTTTGCATCAATGCATTGCAAGCATGATATTCATGTCCTTCACGCTACATCTGATTTGACTGTAAGCCAGAGGATGTCTGCTGATGCTGAACAAACACTTCTAAGAATCAGCAAGGCCCATTCATCACTGCTTACGGCCGTACTGGACCTACGATGCCTTAAAGTGAGACAGTGTTATTATGTGTATTATGAGAGTCCATAAAAATGTCTTATTCTGTCAGCTGAGTGACAAGCAACAACTGTCTGCCTCCACAAGCAGCATGGACAACTACAAAAACAAATATAAAAAAAATTTTAAACTCCCCCAAAATACTTTTTCCCCTTAGTGGCATCGTGTACTAACATGCCCCTTCTCCTTTTATGATTTAGTCAATGTTTACTTGTAAATATATAAAACAAAATCCAATCCAAAAAAGTCATTTAATTCGGAACCATTTCTGTTTTTTTAGAGAACATGATAACCCTTAACACTGTAACTATCAACAACTTTCAGCTCTTTCGCTTTCAGCTGTACTTTGATTTCACCGTAATTCAAGTAGAAGCCCTGACTCACCACAGAGGAGAGATCCACATTGATTATTCTCTGGTCCTGGATGTTGATTGGCTGTAGCCCGGCAACAGACAGCTGTGCAGCTGAGCTACGGTACAAAAACCCCAAGAGCCAGTCCCCTCTAGCAGGAGGATAATTCAGAAAGTAATTTGTTCATGTAATTCCTAAAACAGGAAACAACTCAATGCACTCTGAAACACAACCAGAAAGAGCTGGACTTCACCTGCAGTATCCGTTCACTATCTTCCCAGCCACGACTTTCGCGATTCTCTCCCAGGTCTTCTCCGAGCCATCCACCGGAGCCCCCAGAAGCACCACATCCTCCACCATACCTTCACTTCCTGAGGATTAAAAGAAAAATAAACATTATTCTAGTTGGGTTGAAAATATGTAAAACATACTAAGATGTACTCTAGTTATAATCCATCTGATAGGTTTGGGATTTTTTTTGCTTTATTTTTTCTCCTGAAGGCATCTGCAGCTAATTCTGCATCTTGGTATTTAAGGTGGCCAGGTTCACCTCGCTAGTGCCAGATGATTGCCTTAATTTTGTTGTTTCACTCTGAGTGGCTCACGTTTACCCTGAGTTTTTGTCTATGTTTTGGTCATTTCGTCCACTCGGTTTCAAACTAGATTCTCTGGCAATTGATACCTGTTTTGCTTTTCAAAGCAAAAGTGATTTTGCGTTTTTTATTTTTTTGAAGAACCACAATACTCTTTCCGGAGAGCACTTTTTCCTGAGGCCTATCCAGCAAATACCAACAATGTCTTTTTCTCTAGTATCTTCTGGCAGTATTTTCTTTGAAACTTTCCTGTGTTTTCTTACAGGTCATTTATGTTGATACATTTTCCTGTTTTCTAAAACAGTGATTTTGCCTTTTCTTGTATTTATTCACAGTGATCTTTAGTTGATACTTTGATACTCTGTTTAAATTTACCTTGTTGTTAGCACTCATGTTTCGTTGTCCAATAAATAATAATAATTGATGTATAAAGAGATTCTGTTTTTGTCCTCATGATTCCCTGTGAGAGAATCTGGATTCCATCAGACCCTAAAATCCATCATCAGCATCACTTTTCTCATCATTCAAGTGGCTTTTGGATGTAATGATCTGAAATGCCGCCCACCTTGATCTCTGGCGAGCTCCTCCAGACAGTAGTAGATGACTCTGGCTCCAAGGCTGAAACCTATAAGGCTGACAGGCCTCTTTCCCTTCAAGGACAGAGCAAAAAGACGAGTGGACTGACCTCGGTGCTTACTGAACAAAGGCAAATTATTCTCTAGAATAATATTGCAATTTTCCATGTTTGAAATAATCTTATTTCAACTTAAGTTTGCCCCAATGTTCAAGCTGCGTGTTGAAAAGAGCAAAGAACATTAATAGCATGGCTATATTTAGTGTAATCCACTTAATAGTGTTCACAGGTATCACGGTTAAGTGCACACAACACTAGATTTTTTGTCATCTTTGTGCAATTCATCCCCCACTTCCTGTTCATTTCTACTGCAGCCATCCTGAAAAGCAACGAAGCAACTTAGCTGAATGAAAACTAGGCAAATGACAGTGTAACACAAAAACCTCCTACACTGAGAACAGACCTAATTAAAGCGGCTTTGAACAAAAATGTAAGGTTGCCCCGTACCTGCTGCCTACTTCTCAAAACCTGCGCCAGGTGTTTTCCCACCTCAGCCGAGCGGTTCAGACAAACGCACCAGGGGTTGTCAATGACGCTGGCTGCTGCCAGCAGCGACGCGGGCCACGTCAGAGCTGTCACAATACCTGAAAAAGAGCGATGGTGAGAAAATACACATAACTCTTTCTGTGGATGTTTTAAAGGCTCGGCTTGCCAATACCATCAACATTTCACTACCACTTGTCCATGTAAATAAGTGTCCAGTGAATAGGGGCTAAGTGCTTCCTGTGCAGTCACTCTCCTACCTGAGAGCACAGTGTACTTGAGAGCTTCCTGAGCTACCATGCTGACCAGCCCATCCAGCAGAGAGGTCATGGCAGAGCCCAGATCCCTGAGGAAACGGGACTCCCACACCAGGCAGTACTGTTCTCCACACTCGCCCAAGCTGCACCACGGTGCCTGGAACGAACCTGGAACACAGTAGCAGTGTTTTTTTATTGAGGGAAACATCTAAGCAGCACTTGATTGTTAAGTGTTTTTGCTGCCATTGTATGTGAAGGGGTCTTAAGCTAGTAACAGAGTAGGTTTCAGTTGTAGAGGAGAGATGCATTGTTTTTGGTAAAAGCAAAATTAGAGTGCTTGTTAGTCATGTAATATTCCAAAGTAGGTGCTGGTATTGTTTTGGAGCATTATTGGCAAAGTTGGACCTCATTTTCTCTCATAAAATATGTTTTCCTGAACTGTAATTAACAGTGAACGAAAATGGCACATTAACTGACACGGCTCACAAAAAAAAAAAAAAAGAATTGTGAACCCCAGAAAAAACAGAGGTTGGCTGGTAGTTTGTTTACTTGATGGTTTTATCATTTAGTGAATTTGAATTCCCTTGTGTGAGGATAAGACTCTCTGGACTGATTCGTTAGATTCAGTCAGCATACTGAACTGAGTAGGCTTAACCATTTAGAGGTGAAGCTTTTTACTTTTGATATAATTACATTACAAAACTTGTCTTTTACCACAGACACAATATAATTTTTCCGCTCTTTCTCCAATTTTGTTCCATCATTTCAAACAATGCTGTAAAAGCGGGGAGTCAGAGGTCCGTGGTGTTAGTGTACCAGATTTTTGTATCAATGTGATGTTAAAATTAGGTTTAAGTAGGATAGTAGTAGGATCTTCTTGTGTTATTATTACATCGATGACTTATTATGATATACAGTACAAAATTTAATAAAATTATTTTGAATATTTTTCCCAATATTCCTTGGTATTGGAGGTCAGGCATGTTAAAAAAAAGTCACACTTACTGTATTTACCACTACACAGCCAACCTGTGACTGCAATGGTCAGGTGAAGATGCTTGCCGGAGGTCAAGGGCAGGAACTCAAACTCCTCTATTGCCCCAACACACTTTTTCATCTTGTAACCTAATCAGACAATGCATGCAATTAAATTGGAATGGTAAAAGGCAAAAAAATATGCGTAGTAAAAACATTTATTCATTGAAATCAGTCAACTTGCTGGAAATGATTGTCTTTTTGGCACATTGTAATTCAGTGTTCTGACCAGTGAGTCCGGCGCCTGCTGCTCCGAACAGAGAGGCCATTATCGCAATCCCAGTGGCCGAGCCCAGGGCGGCAGCACCTCCCGCCCCCAGCACGGCCCCCGCTCCTGCCGCCACCAAGGGGGCCGCCAGGCCACCTGTCACACCTGGCAACAGCAGAAGCAACCAATAAAAAACAAGCATCAATACCCCCTGAGGAAGAATCTGAAACTTAAAACAGGTGGTGAATTTGTCAGATCATCTTTGTTTTTCAAGAGCTGCTTTCTGTGATCGAAACTGTAGATATGAAACACTAAAACTGTTATATTTACCAATCACGGTTCCTCCACCCACTGTGGCTAGTCCAATGAGGAGGTAACGTCGTAACTTCCGCCCTCTTTCCCTCTTCAGCCGCCTGGAGGATTCCTCTCTGGTGGAGGCACAGTGAGACAGCACGAGTTAAACGCTTTACACTAAAGCATGAGATGCAGAACTTTTACAGTTTTTTTGGATGCACTAAGATCTCCATGCTGCCATAGCTTACTCGCTCTCCTCTCCTGCTTCCCTCAGCATCTCTCCCAGCGTCGCCTCAAACTCCTCCAGCTGCTGCGGAGAGACTCGTAGCAAACAGCTAACATGACGGATGAGAACCCTGGCTCTGGCATCATACTGGCCTGAGTGCGGGGCATATCAAAACAGCTTTGGGAAAACAGGGTTTTGTACATTTACACCAACTTATAAAGGCTTTTTCGAAAAATATTCTCACCATCTTTGACAGAGAAGGAGACCAGATCCTGGAAAACAAAACCAGAGCTGGTTAGAATAGGCAAACTTGGAGAAGTGGACCCTACTAAAATTCGATAACTGAAGCACAGAGGAAATTCTGTTGTGTTAAAACAGCAGTTGGACAAAGAGATGGACAATGTCCATATTTAAGGAGGCCTCCTGCAAATTCTACACATGTATGAATAACAGATAGAAACCCACTTTCCTCATTTATTGCTTGTCTGTTAAGAGACAAAAGAAAAGAAGATGGAATACATCACATTTAGCTGAAAATCTTATTATGTTGGAGTGCTTTATAAAATTAGCTGTAACATCATGATTATGACTATGTATGTATAGATTATTATTTTCTAAATTCGTCCCTTTGCAGTATAAGTGACCACTAGCCTATCTGCTCTGACCTGTTAACTCAACATTTTGAATTAGTGACTGCTACATCCAATTGATGAGAAAAAGAAATATAGTGTGAGTGTCAAACACCTGTATGATTGGAGTGGCTCCTGAAGCCAGCAGTGGATCAGCCTGGAGGATGGAGAGGAAGGTGTCAGAGCCCTCGAATCCGAGCCCTGACAGGAAAGCCCCCATGACTGGCATCACTGACTCATCCAGGTCCAGCCACTGAACCAGCCCCTGTAAGTACTGCTTCCTAAACTCCCTTTCAAAACAGAAACACAGCCTCTTTTTTTAAATCACAAAAACCACTCTGAGCTAGAACACACAATCAGAAGGTTACAATGGCATCATTCATAGCTTACCCGTTTTCAGACCCGGCGAACAACTGGCCCAAAGAGACGCCACACAGTGCTGCAAATGCAAAGCGGCTCTGCTCTGTCATCTGTCTGCCGATGATCGTCTTTGGGTTTTGGTCACAAGGGGCATCTTGTTCTGATCCTGCCCCTCCAGGGTCTATGGTGATAAAAATACAAAGTTTAATGATTAATGAAAGCTTTGGAGTAATGACTTAACAGTAAACTACCAATTCAAATGCCACTAAGTAACCGTGAGCCCTATGACCACATACCTCAAAGATGGGAAAATGATAAAACAGAAAGTTTTATAATAGGTTATTCATTTTAATATAGTTTTGTGAATAACAATTCATGCCGAATTTACTAAAGCCATCCTGGGCTTAAAAATAAGGTTTCTACCACGTTTTTGGCACAAGCTCAGGGTAAACGCAGTATTATTTATTTAAATTTCGGCATCAAACTGTCTAAATTTTGAATGCGGTTCGTTTTGAACAGCTACACGGAACTAGGTTACAGTCTAACTTTGAGCTTCTCTTCATTTCTCTGATGGGGCGACCTGAATTCAGCACACCGACGCAGCTGAAATGTGACCCAAATATCTTATATCACAATGTTTTTCTCTTTTGTCAGTACTAACGCCAATTTACACCGGTGAATTGAAAAAAGTAACTGTTAGCTTCTGAACAGCTGGCTGTCAGCGGCAGATCAGCTCCAGCCGGAAAACAGGCTAACGGTACGACGGCACCTTCCGTAACGACCTAAGTTTAGTCTTTTTATTTTACTACAGAAATAAAACATGTCATAAACTAACTATATGTTCTACCTGGAGAGAAGCTTGTGTCCACACTGCTCTGTTTTTCCTCCATGTCTGTAAGTGTCACAACTCTGCAGATTGAACTTTTGGTGCATTCACGTGTTGATCCTGAGCTCCGGAATCACAATAATCAGACGACACCAACTCGTTTACATACATGTGATAGTAAATATTTCCGGGACCACCAGAGCAAAAAATGCAGTGAAAATGATGTGATGTGAATGCTTTCGTGTGAAATTAAAATCATCACCAAATTAGCTGGTTCTTGAAAGGCAAAATGAAGAAAGTGAACACGAATTATCAACGCATTAAACTATGTCACTAGCGTACTCCTGTTGTAAAATCATTTAAACACATAGCCATTAACATCATTTCTGAAACTACAGCGTTTTGTAAGAAATAAAACCGCATTAGCCCTGAAAATACGGTCGTTTATCTTTTAAAAGCTTCATATTTACGACTTTATGAAAGGCATCACTTGTTTTCAAGTTAGATGTGACGCAACTTCCACGTACTCTCAGAGCAGGGCAGAGGTTTTACACTGGGTTTATAACCCCGAAACACTTCATCATGTCACTGATCAATCATTACAATTACTAATGCATGTATCAAAAAAACAAAATTACATATTTAAAAAAACGTTTGTCAAAAAACCCCGTTGAATACAATGAGGAAGGCAACAAACAAACCTTTCAGCAGATAAAGTACGAGTGTTATACAAGTTTGACCAGTAGGTGTAAGTGTCACATCTACATTCTCGCCACCTATTGCCTCCTGACCGGATTGTCCTTAATCTTCATTGTAGCTGTTAATTCCCACACAAATTAAATTTAATACAATATACATTCACTTTTAAATGTCAAGTTTCAAAAGTATGCAAATTATTTTAGAAGTCTGCTTTTGTCCTCATAAATATTCAAATTCATATCAGAATTTGTTCAAGTCCATCTGCTGAATACAATTGAATAGATGCTCAGTGATAATGGCTAGTGGCCACAAAAGCAAGTAGCTTAAGGACACTTTAAAAAAGTACATTTGTGTAGTCTGAATAGACCCGGCCTTCTGATGGCAATGTTAAAAACAATAATTTAGGAGGGACTGCAAATTATTCAATGTGAAGTGTGTCAGGATCATAAATATGAAAAAAATGAACAAGCCACGTTTGAACTGAGGCCATTATAGAACAGTTATGTAATCAGTTTAAAGTAAATGCAAGGAAGTAGTTCATGCAGAAATATCAGGCATGTTAAAATGTTATGTTTAATCCGATGAGGAATTTATAAGTGGAAGATAATTCCCAGTTCATAGGAAGGTAGGCACAGGGATGTGAAGATCTGCAAAACAATGCCATCCATAAATTATCAAGAATTTTCACATTGCGTCTCAAAAATATAATCGCGAAGGTTTTTAATCTTCCAGCATTTATAGAACACGATACCATCAAGAAACATCTCTGTGTAAAAGAAACAAAGCTGAAAATCATTACCGGATGCCTGTGATCTTCCGGCCCTCAGGCTGGACTGTATTAAAACCAGACATGATTCTGACATGGAAATCACTGCATGGGCTCAATGAGCACTTCCAGAAATCATTGTCTATCCACACAGCTCAAAGAACCACCATTAAAGGCAGAGAAGCATCCATATGTGAACATACCACACAAACAATGCCATCCCAGCTCATTTCAACTGGACTGAGCCATCCAGACTGAAGAGGAGAGGAAATGCTGTTAGTAGCGTTCAGTTCAAAGGCTTGTAACTCTTGTGTTGGACTGCATTAGAGTTTATCCATCTTGAAAGACAACATCAATACTGAAAGATTTGAAAGTAGCACCTGTTCAATACATACACAAGACAATGTTAAGTAGCCAAATGCATTATTTCAGCAGCGTGTCTTCATAATAGAAGAGGCTAGGTGCAGGACGGTGCATTATGAAATGTCTCATGTGGTTAAGAAGACCCAGCACGGCTGAATCCCTTGACAGACAAGAATGGGACAACAATTTTTGGATGAACTACGTCTTTTCATAAAAAAAACTTGAATTCCAGCTTTAATCATTGAATAATTTTACCGTATATATATATTTTTTTTTTAGACATTTTAGCAGCCACACATTTTTTTTTGTGGTGAAAAGCAATGTGTACAGTAGTGAAATGCTGCATCTTATTACAGCATAACTGTTACTTCTTACTCCCCAAGCTGTCAGCCATGTTATTCTACCTGTAATGATTTGATAGTACGGGTGACCCAAAGGCAGGACAAATACAGAACACAGCCAAGTTGAATCCAGCAAGTAAAGTGGGTGCAATAAAATGGAGTTCAAATCTAGAGAATCAGTCAACGTCACCGATATTTGCTCAGCAGAAGCAGAATCTAGAAATGAGAGGAATGTCAAAAATCCATGAGCAAATGCCCAGAGAATGGAGGATTTGGCAGAGAAGACCAAAAACCTGGGAATGGTTATACGATGTGACTGATTGCAGCCAGGTGTGGAGGGAAGGAGCAGATGAGTGGGCTGATCGGCCAAAAACGTATAGCAGGTGTGAGGCAAAAACAGAAAGCAAAAGTAACAGAAGTGAAATCCAATCAGCTGCCATGAAACCAAAAAAGGAAACTATGACACTACGTCATCCACTCTGGAAAATAAACTCTAAGCCTTAAAGAAGGAAAGGATCCTTAAAAAAAAAAAAAAAAAAAGATTTAGGTCCTGTAAAATTAGCTGCAACATGTTTTAAAGCGTCTTCGTCATGTCTGTGCAGTTCTCTTTGCAGCCATCTGTTGTGGCAGCAGGATCACAGCCAGTAAAGAGAGCGAACAAATTGATTAGGAGGTTTGGCTCTGTGCTGGGGAGTGCTCTGGAGCCAGTGGAGCTGATGGTGGGATAAAGAATGCTCCACAAACTTCTCAGCATAAAGGACGACGCCGTGCATTTTGTACCTGACGCAAGAGATGGAAAAAGCTTGTCTGCGTGGAGTCTTTTTCAGCTGTGTTAACATAGCAACACAAGCAGTTTGTTGTCCCAGCCCACTGCCATAGTCTCATTTGACTCCCCATGACTTTTCCCACTTTTTAAAAATGTTTTCCTTTAGATTTTTTTAAGGAAAACATTGTGTTTGTCTTAAATAGATAGTTTCTTTGATTACACTGCAAAGTTTGAGTTGTGCAGTCTGCATAGAATGATAGAAAATTGCTTAGTAAAGTACATTTACATTTATGCATTAAACAGATGCTTTAATGCAAAAAGACACACAAGGATACAAAATAATTAAGTAGCACACAAAGCAATTAACTAGAAACAGTTATGGTATCAAGAGTACGTTTGATGCAAATTTGAGGAAGGAGAAGAAACAAGAAAAATTAGGTAAACTGTTGAAAGGAGATGAGAGGGAAAGATAAGTACTGATGTTGATCAGTTTGTCATAAAGAAGTTCTATTTGAAAAGGAAAGTTTTCAAGAGCTTTTCAGAGGATGAGACAGGAGCCCAGCTCTGCTAACACTTGGTGGGCCATTGCACAATGAGGAACAGGGAGGGGAACAGCCCGGGCTGCCGGGCTCAAGGGGGTGGCAGAACCAGATGATGGTCCTAAGAGGAACAAAAGAGCTGAGAGGTGACCCAGGTCTGCATGAGAGTATGGAGTCAAGGGGGAGCAAACCCAAAGATCACATTCTTGGCAGCTACAATTATGTGTCCTTTAAGGGAGGTTGAAGACCACAGGTTGAACACATTTAGGCATTTAGCGAATATTCAACGTGGAGGAAGGAAACTGAATGCATTCCTCAATCTGCGATCCCTGTTCTGTTTTTTTCAATTCTCTTGGATCCATTTCCTCTTTAGGTATTGTTTGTGTGCTCTTCTTCACATCTGCTTCATCGGCTTAAGCACTCTCGGAGGCTTTCCATTCTGTCTTTGTCTCTTTCAGTCTGGAACCCTGAGCACTGACGAGGGACCAAGACGAACACAGGAAAAAGTGCAAGAAGGTTGAGGGAGCGTCCAATCAGGTCTGCTTGGGGAGGAACAGCTAGGACAATCTGGGCTCTTTATCAGAATGATATCCTGACCCTGTCACAGAGGAATCTGCAAACCTGCGTGAGCTGTATTTGTCTCTGAAAAGTATCCTGTTTATACTCCCTGCTGGACAGCCTCAAGAGCATCATAAACAAGTCTTTATATGTAGGCAAACCCGAGCTAAGCTATAAATCAGCCACAACATCAGTGTGTCTCTATTTAGACTCTCTTTGTTGCGAGGTATTTCTGAATCAAACGAGACAAATTAGATGTCAAATAGCCACAGATGATACGGAGACTGAATGCATTCTGAATAATAAAATGTTTATCTAATTGTCCAAGTGAGTTTTTCTTTTGACAGTTTTAGCTTTTTCACCTTCTGCTCCTCTTGAGACGAAGGAAAAATAAAGGCTCAGCTGGAGAAAAAAAAACAACAGAAAAATGTAGGTGTTGAAAAGCAGTGATGGAAAAGATGATATGACATGAACTCCTGGCGCCATAAAAATCTTCCTATGTATTTATTCACCTGCGCTCAGGGTGTCAGGTAAAATGTGGGTGTTGTTGGATAACAATATCTGAACATTGGGCAGGCTTAGCATTGTGACATTCATTACAATGTATTTGTCCATCCATCCATCCATCCATTATCAATACCACTTATTCCCTGTTGGGGTCGCGGGGGGAACTGGAGCCAATCCCAGTGGTCAACGGGCGAGAGGCAGGGTACACCCTGGACAGTCCGCCAGTCCATCGCAGGGCAACACACAGGACATACAAGGACAAACAACCACTCACACTCACATTCACTCCTAAGGGCAATTTCCCCAATCTCCAATCAACCTAACATGCAGGTTTTTGGACTGTGGGAGGAAGCCGGAGAACCCGGAGAGAACCCACGCAGACACAGGGAGAACATGCAAACTCCACCCAGAAGGGTCCTGGTTCCCCCCGGGATTCGAACCCAGAACCCTCTTGCTGGGAGGCGACAGTGCTAACCACCACACCACTGTGCCGCCCACAATGTATTTGTGGTAAACATATTTAAATTCACGGATTAATTCCCTGCAAAAGGCAAGTCTAAATTAATGATAAATGTAGCTACACTGATCTAACAAAAGCTGACTAATCCGTTGTAAATTAACAGTGAAAACACTCATAACCTGCAACTTTACCATCCCTGTTGCTGATGGATTTGTAGGGAAAACTTTGAACCCTTAGAATTTTTTCACTTACAAATCTGTACAGACGCGTTTTTCAACTTGAGAATCTTTGAGTAAAAAAAAACAAAATCCTCTTTAACCTATCCAGCAGCCTTCAAGTCTCACCCATTACCCCAGGGGCTGGAATCCCTCTTCACTCTTGTACCTGACCTATGTGTGTGTGGGTTTTAAGTCATACAATGGATTACTCATTCAAAAAAAAAAAAAAGACACGCAAAGCCAGACAAGTTCAAACAAACCACCCCTCCTTTCTACCCTGATACCATATCGCTAACAGACAGTGTCAGACTTCTCTCATCTGTCACGGGAGGGGAGTTTGATGAAACCGAGACTAAACGGATTGGATGATCTGTGGAACACTTTCAGAAGGTGTGTGTAGATTAAACAAGGAGACCAGGAAGCCGGCTATATAGGTGGGAGATAACCGAGAAAACTGAAACTGTGAGCAAGTGCGGTGTATGGACAGAAGTGAAAGGCACAGGCTGTAATGGGGTGGGGGGGTTGGGGGTTAGCGGATGTGGAAGACAGGTGATGGAGTTAATAGGCAGGATGGGCTGGACGGAGAGGCCGCCGTCTTCCTGTCTGCTGAGCGCTGCGGCTTGCTCGTCACACCTGGCTGAGTGTGCCCCGCAAGTTTCAACCACTCCGCGTTTTCTCGGCGTGATGAGGCAGCGGCGCAAAATGTCACGGTGTGTGAGCCTTTGTGAGCGCTCTCTTTCCGTCTGTGAACTCCTTCAGAGCGAGCAGATGCAGGAATGGGTGGGGGGTGGGGGGGTCCTTTGATGAGTTGCCAGGTCCTCTTACATCTCAACCTGCCCTAACAGATACTGTAGTGCACACGTGTAATTAAAACACATCCCTGCTTCTGTAAACCTCTAGACATACCACAGCCGTGACCTCAGCTAACGATCGTGATGGATCGAATTGACTTTTTTGTGTGCATTCGAGTCCCTGTCTGTTAATCTCCCTCGGCGCTGACGTAAGGAATAGTTTCTCCACTTGTGTGTTTGTGTTGCATACAGACGTGTAACTAAGGGTGGGAGGCAGCTGTGACTCCCAAGGAGAAAGCGAGGAGCAACAGAAAGGAGAGGAGACACAAAAGGGAGGAAAGAAAGGGAAGTCCAGCTGCGGTCCACCGTGACCAAAACACTTTGGTAAACAAGCTGAAAGGAATATGGTGCAAAAGAGAAAGGATAATGAGAAGTCTGCAGTTTTATGACGGTCTGGAGACAGGGGGGGGCTGAGGCAGAAAGACATGATAAGATGGATGATGATGAGAAAACAATGCAAGAAAGAAGGGATATGATTTAAGAGAGTCTTCAGCATTTGAACACATTGGCACACTCGTCAGTCTTGTTTGTATGCGTGTGAGAGATGCTTGTTACATCCAGCCGTCCTCCTTCCCACAGGCTCCATGAGCGGAGCCAGCGCTCGGAGAACTCTGACATCGATGACTCACAGCCACTGACCTTTTTCATGTGGTTCCCTGAATAACGACAGTTTTGGCATTTCTTGTTCTATAGTGAGAAATAGAGGTTCTTTGAGTGGAATGGGAGTCCTTCACACAGTATGGGAGAGCACACGGGGGCAAGATGAAGCTGTGAATGGAATGTCCTTCTTTTCTACTTCCGAACTTTAGACAACAAAGCGGAGTTTTAGTGCTCCAGTCCCCCAGTTCCTCCCTTTAAAGGTTTTTGGAAGCAACCAATGGAGCCCTTCCAGAGGATTTCAGGCTCATTAGGGGTTTCAAGCATGCTGCTTGAGTCAGACCCCGGTGTGCTCTTAAACTTGCCCATAAAATGCTCTCTTAGCCCGCTTCTTTGTAAGTAATAGGCCTTTTTTCTCACCAAAGGTGGTCGATGCAAATTCATTTACCCTACCATTTCAGCAATTCTAAACCTTTATTATTTTTTGCATGGAAAAACCAGAAGAGATGAGCGTCTTTATCCTCTTTGTAAAAATGAAACCCCTCTGCCAATACTCGATACAATAAGACGATTGTCTGCGAACCTCAACCAGAGCTGATCCAGCTATTGGGCGAACCTCCATCAACCCAAACTTGGCAGAGCCATCGGCAGCCAGTGACATTTTGCAGTGGAAACTTGCAGTGGGTGTTGGCCTCATCAGCGCAGAGACTCACTGACTGTTGATGATTGCAAAACAGATGTTCCAATAAGCAAAAACCTCTCTGGTCGTACCCAGTTCAACTCCGAGATAGTGGGTAGACACAGGAGCTTCTGTTCAAACTTAAACATACACGTTCTGTGAAAGTGCACGACAGCCCTGATAGCTTGTGTTTAACCTGACCTGTCATGTGTGTTTAGGAAAAGCCGACATTAAGCGGAGATTCCAGGGAGGCAGCTAGGTCTGGATTCTTTAAAGCAGAACAGGATCATAAAAGTTGTTTTCCACCAACATGTTAAAGAACTGAGATTCAGATTCGTGTTGTGTTCTCAGGTTGAGTTGAAAGCTTAGGAAATGCCTTCGTACACAGTTAAAGACAAGACACCCCATGCACAGGATGCTGATCAGGGGAGGCAGGAAGGTACCACTGCTGGAGGACCGGAGGTGAGTGTTGCTCAGGAAGGCAGCGGGTACTTGTGTTTTTGTTCTTCTCAACATCCCATCCATGGAAATTCCCCCCCTGTCCATATTTTTGGTTTACGGCTGTTATTTTTGAGTCACAACTTTCAAATTACTGGAAATGGGCTTGCGTTCTTTCATGGCTCCACTCCACGTTTTTGATAAGAATCTCTGTGACAGGACCTGACACCTCTGCGTAAAGGAGGATTTGATAACGTTAGCCACAAGGTGCAGAGTTTTACCGGATGAAGATTATTATCTAATCTAATGTTCATTTCTCAAGTTAAATTAGCTACTTCATGGGCAATTTAATGGGTAACTTTCTTCTTATTTTGCATGAGAAGAGAGAAAATGTTGGGTTGTATGCCTAACAATTCACTAAATGTTTATTTTAATGGTAAAGATCATTAACAGTGAGACTAAATATAAGATGAGCACATACTACCTTTAGTTTACCTGTGATTCTAATCACAATAACAAAGTTGCTGTTACACACACACAGTTTACTTTCTACGATCAGTTTTCAGCACAAACATGGTAGCAAACACTGAAGCTCTTTTCATAAAAAAAATGCTAAAAAAGACATCCTCTGTCATGAGTTTTTTATTTTTTGTTTTTTGTTCTGTGTTTTCCAGGGCTGAGTTCTCATCAGGTCCTCATCTGTTGTTCCCAGTATGTCATGACACCGGGCTCAGCACAGGCATCACAGCCTAGTCTAGGTTTGGTTACTTTTAAGTTTTTTATTTTGTTAATTTCTTCAAGTAAAAAAAAAGTCTTTGCTTTCTGGTTGAGCCAGGCTCTTTGTTGTTAGATAAAGCCTCATTAACATCTTGATGAAATCCTCTTTACTTCGTTGTTCATTTTCTTCGGTCATTTTTCTCTCGCTTCCACTCATTTATTTGCACTGCTTGCTCATTTGCTAATGTCAGCACCTTCTACCCATTCCCCTTTTTCTTCTTTTGGCTCCAGAAGAAATTGTAAGGGTGACTCATACATCACTGTGTGTGTAATACAAAGTGGTATTAGGAAAAGATGGAGTACTACATCTGGGTGATTATTGTAATTTTTTAATGGATTTCTTTTTTCTTTCTGAATTCTTCCTACTACGAGCTCTTTCCACATTCAACTTGTCATCTTCTGATCCACATTTTATACTTCTATAACGCTGTTTCTTTCACTAAGAGGGATGCTGTCTTTCTGCAAGTCCTCCTCAAATTATCATGAAAGCCTCACTTTGGTGCCAACCACATTTCAAAAGCCACTGACTGGCAGAGAGGAGAAACACTTTTGGCAAATATAGGGCTGCAGAATTCATTTAACCACAAACAGTAGCATTCCAGTATACAAGAAAAATCATCTGCTGCCAAACGTTGGATGGATAATTACAACTGGGCTGCTATTGTGGGCCAAAGTTACGAGTGTCTGCATAAAGGCCATTTCTCAGGCTCCTCGAAGAGGGTTTCAGGATTCTGCCCTCTCCCAAAGGAGAAACCCTCCCAATGGCTCTGTGACATCTTTCTGATTTAGTCTCTCCTCCCAGTACATTAGCTTCCTTGCCGGAGCTGTTCACAGTAGGCTTTGCCGCGGCTTAGCGTGTTTTCTTGAAAGGCTTTGCTGTGCTTGCAAGAGTACGATTGCATGCAGAAATGGGCTGCAACAGATCACCGTTCAGTTTCCTAATCTCAGCGCCAGTGGCAGTGCAGACAGCGCGCTGACATGAGGCCGAGCTGGGTGGAAACAGCTGGAAATGTCTGTGGATTTCAGCACAGTGTCAAATGTTAGCATGAGCTCCAGATTTAGGGCCTGAAACAGGTCAGTCAGTCATTGCACAACTAATGCAATCCCTGACAGGATGAAATATGGACTGATGCGTTCTGAGGTGACTGAATGCGCTCATTCGAACAGTATGCTCGCATAACGCGGTTTGTGTACATGCATGTTGAAGTATTTACTGCTCTCATGCAGACACACCAGTGCAAAGTTGTTCCAGGTGGGGGTCTTTGTCTGTGTGTGTTAACGAACGGCCAGAGTGGAAAAAGGAGGAAAAAAAAAAAAGGGAAAGTGTGAAGAAAAGTCCCAAACGTAGTAACCTCCGGCATTGTGTCGGTGACCATGAGCTTCAGGGGCCACACACACATGCGTGTGAGAGCTTGTTCAGCCCAGGAGGAACACAAAAATCACAGAGAAATGAATGTTTCAGGTCGGTTTCGCGCTGGTAGCAAGGTGTGAATGGATGTTTTTTAGCCACAAACCACCAGACCAAACGTTTTAGCAACCGTTCACAGACATGAATATTCATGACTGTGAAAACAGGTTCTGTTTAAAATCAACAAAGGGTGAGTCGCAACCCACAAGAACAATTACGCGCTTGTACTTGTCTCCCATTTTACCATTTTACAGCAGATGATTAGAGCAGAATATCGCTCGGACAAAGCTGTCACAATCACCCCTGCTCGTTACTAAGTCCGCGTGTTTGCAGAGGGCGTGATTATTGTCAGCGTCTCACTGGAATAATAGAAGTATTTGGACGAGATGCATCACAAAGGAGTCCAGGCCTTTTTCCGATCCCACTTGAATTCTTACATCCACTTATATCCATTCATCCCTTCCCACATTCTTTTTGTTTGTGTCCCCATCGCACACACACGCACCATAACACCAACAGTATTAATAGTTTCCATGCTGAATCATCCGGCTGTGACTGAACACAGGCCGATGCTTATTTCCCAGATTGTGTCACTGCAGCCGAATGTATCATTTCGAAGAAAAACCCTGTTGGGTTTAAATGTCCAACAGTAGACTGTGGTGAATTTAATCCGTTGGATAATCTGAATTTAATTCTTCTCTGTCTTTATCATAAACATTTGGAGAATCTGTGCAAAAATCTGTGGCCTTATGGAAGCTGACTTTATTTGACAAATGTAAAAAAAGTGATGGGAAACTTCTTTCCACATAAAGCAGATTCATTTGTAAAGCTTTTCTCTCCACTTAAAAAAAATCTCCCTGTTTTCTATTTGTGTCTTTTGAAAAAAAAAAGCTGAATGAATCTCTGATGACTTTGTTCCTGTGAACAAGGCTACATGCCGAATAAAATGTAATTCTGATTCTTGAAAATGTTGACACCTTGATGGTGAATCTATTTACTTTTCTGAGTTACTGTGGAGGCAGGACAAGAAAAGGGAGGAGTGAGGAGCAACTCAAGCCAGGGCGTTGTGTCAATTTAAAGAAGCTGAAAGGAAATTGATGCCTCCTGACCGTCAAAATAAAGAGACATTTGCACATTTCTTTCTGTGCTGTTTCACATGTTTGTGTGCTGTTCCAGTTTATTTTCTTACCCCAGGGGGCTTGGTTTCACAAATTTGTCATTACATAAGAAAAAGCCAATTCAAGAAATTCTGTCCCAAGATTTCAAACTGAGGTCTTGCAACTTTCCAGGTTAATACCTACATAAGTGATGAAAATGACGTGGAACCTGCACCTACATTTTGGTTTGGCTTCATTCTGGATGTTTATTGGATGATAATGATAGTGCATACATCTTCATTTAACATATTGCTGTTTGACTGCTTGAATATAAGAATGGAAAGCCTTAGAGATTTAACGCCAACATCAAAATTTAAATTATTCTTCGACATTTAGTGTCTTATTTTCATAAAAAAAAAAAAGTTTAATCTTTAACGATCACACAGTCATCCATGCTGCCAAGGGTGTTGTTCTCTGCCACTCATGGAGCAGTTCCAGGAAACCAGTAGATGGTACACAAAATGAGTTAAACTAAATGTTTGATCTCGCAATAAGCATTTTCATTTAGTTTCTCCAGAGGAATGTTGTGGTCTAGAGTCAGGTATTTTCTGCGTTTTATTCTCTAATACGTTCCTTCGCGTGTGTCTTATTCTGAAAGCTTCCCCTGGAAGTCTTCGCCTACTTGCCTCTCTTCATGCCCAGAGCGAGAGGGAAACGCATTGGAGTCCAAACTTTACGCACACGGTCTGAAGTCTGGACTTCACTTTTGGTTCATCCCTCTGGGTCTCTTTCTGCCGAAGGACTGATCATGCTCAGCGGGGAATGAAGATAAGAGGATAAATGGAAAGTCTGACTGGAGGCAACTCGTAAATTCTGCCTCTGCCAATGATTTAAGGACAGGGAATGCGCTCCTTCGGGCTGCGGTGAATATATGCTTGACTTTACGCCAAAAACTTTGTGATATATTTTGCCTCCGTGGAAGTTATTCATAACCATCGTGATGTCTACAACCATGCTGACATGGATGATTATGTGTTTGCTCCTGCGGCCATTGGCTTCACAAAACGCCGCACCTGAGGGAGGTAAGTATCAAGAATCTAGATTAAACCATTTTTTTTCCTTTTTTTTTGTGTGTGTGTGTTTTAAAATTAGGGTTATCATAAAAATACGTCATTAGTTAATGTTGGATCTTTCGGTGAGGTAATAATAATATAACAGGTCTGACTATGACCAAGAGTTTTATTTTAATCTGACTTAACACAATGAGGTTCAGCGTCTTTTGGCATTAAAACGTTCTAATATTTCTTCATTAGTGTGAGAGAATATCCTAACTTAGGGTGGATCAGGGTGGGGTTGAAGCAGTGAATTGGCATGACTCCAGGAAAGAAATAGTCTGTTGATGAAATCCCACAGCCTTAGGCAATTAGTCCCAAAATGGGGGGTATTCAGGGACCTGTCAGGCTGTGTTTGACTTCAGGTGCTTCTTATATCACATATAAAGGGTTAAATTCCTAGATCTCTATCAGCTGATGAAATCTCATGGCTTAGAAGTTTCTCAAAGGAGGACAGTGCAGTCTCCACATCTTTTTTGGAATAAGTTTTCCTCGGGCTTGAATTTATGAAAGTCATTTTTATCAGCAATGAGTTGTGAAATGAAAAAGCTGGTTAATCACTTTTTTTTTCTTTTCTGCAAATAAAAGCAGATAATTCTTGAAAGATGATTCAAATCTTATTTGAAGAGCAGACTTGCACTGAGACAGCCCTCAGTGAGTTTTTAAGCTGCTTTTTATTACCTGCTATCAGTTAATATCCGTGGTTACGTATAATAAACAACTAATAAAATATGCGGTCAAGTGTTACAGTGGTGGCTTTATACACCGCAGTAAGACTCATGACCATGAGAGGCTAAACATAGTGGTAATGATACTGGAGGGTTTCTTAATGGGACTGGATGTTATATCTGTGTTAATAGTGAGTTGGATACTTTTCCATTTCCATTAATAGGGATCCGATGAGACAACTTCGCTAAAAGTAAATAAATTTAATAACTTACTTAACCCATACCCCCTAAAAAAGCGATGATGAGTAAATGCTTGATGATCAGTGGATTAAATATGGTTATGGTTGGAAAAACATTTCTATATTTAAGTGGATGTTTGTCTAATTCATGCTTTGTTTTGTTAAAATGAAAAAGCAAAACGTTTTGAATCTTACTTTAAGCTGCCTGTGATTATTTCTGGTAATCGTGTCTTCAGATCCGGCTTAAATAAAATCCCCAATTTCCTGGTTTAAATGATTTTTCCATGTGTTAAATCCATGATCTGCTCTTGTTGGTTTATAGGCTCTATAGGTTTTTCCCCTTTCCCTGTAGGGTTAACTGGTATAACATCACCTAAATACTAATAGCTCAGCAGTAAGTCTGTGAGATAACAGCATTAGCTTCATTAATCTCCAACAACGAAGTGGCTATCTGCAGTCAATGTTCGGTCTGCAGATAAATACATGCCGTCACAAAGGTAGAGGCGGGGACAGTATTACACAGCAGCCCTCCCATTTCAAAGTCCAAATAACCAGAGAGGAGTTCAGAATTCTTCAAATGGAAAAGGAATGAGCATGGACCTTGGCATGTGTGTGTACATGTTTGATTAATGTGCAAATGCCATGCTGTTTTTCATTGTTTTTTTAAGCTTTCAGCAGCCCAAGAGGCACCCAATTAAAATTAGTGTTTTCAAAGGCTTTCAAAGTCTTTGTCTATGTGTGAATTTTTAATAATACAAAGACAGAGCTATCTAGTGGGAATTCTGGGTAATTTCCTATGATGTGTAACTCTTTCTCATTATCACACAGCCTTGGTCAGAGATTTAAACGGTGGGAGTTTCCTTTTAGATGAATGTATGATCTGAAGAAGTTTGTGATGCCTCTCTTCCTGCTCTGTACATGGCAATCCAGCATTCCTCGTTGCCTCTCATTTGGAACAAGAGCCCCATTCCAGGCCTTTTGACGCCTTTTAATTTTCCACGTTCAACATCCCTGCAACCTAGAAAGCACAGTTTTCTCTCCCTTTCGTCTTCTATGTTTGGCATTTGCTGTGAAATATAGAAAACTGAAGATGAAAAACAGATCTGCCCTTTGGCCCGGTGCCTGAACGCAATTTATCCATCACCACCTAGGAAGTTATCTTATTGCCAGTTTCCTGCCGCTTGTTTTGATTTGGGCTTATCTGTCTTGTAATTGCCTGGACTGGCCTCTGAATTTCTACTGCTTTCATGCTGACAGCAGCCTCTTATGCGTTATAATTTTCATGTGCTCTGTTTTTCCAAGAAAGGGAAACGTAAAGTGGGAGGGTGGTGTGTGTAAGAAAAGCCCAAGAAGAGACTTGTGGAAAGTGGAAAAAACTTGTGACTGTGAAAAGGAATTGTAGAGGAAGTTATGCAAGGGTTCTCAGGCCCTCATCGAAAGCCAAAAGTTTCTGCCTTCTTGATTTTGCTTCTTAATCCTTGTTTTGTTTTCTGTTTTTCCTCAACAGTGCTGAACTGCTGTGAGGGTGACATCCTCTTCTTAGTGGATTCCTCAGGGAGTGTGTCAACCTATGAACACACCCGCATGCTCTCCTTCCTCTCTGAACTCCTCCTCCCCTTCTCCCTGGGAGAGGAGCAGGTGAGGGTAGGGCTCCTGCAGGTGGGCTCTAAACCACGCCTTGAGTTTGGCTTCGACAAACACAAAACTCAATCTAGCCTCCAGAGGGATTTGAAAAACATCCAACCTCTCAGGGGCGACACCAACACAGTGGAGGCCCTGAAACTGGCAAAGGAGTGGATTTTAAGGCCCGGAGCTGCGGGCGGGGCCCGGGAGGGCCTTCCCAGGGTGCTGGTGTGGCTGACTGATGGGATCGACCCCGGCGACGTGACCGGACCAATGGCCGATCTCCGGGATGAGGGCGTGGCCGTCCTGCTGGTCTCCACCGGGCACAGTAACTATCTGGTTTTGAGGCAGGTGGTGTCCGAACCTGTGCACGACCACCTGCATTTTGTGGACATTGACGATATGGGCATCATCACAGAGGACCTGCGGAATGCCATTATCGGTAAGCATGATAGGAGCATAGACAGTGAATCATGAACGGAAAGAGTCACGGTTATGTGACAGTGCTGCAAACCCTGCCGCACCGCATGACGTGTTTGTGTGGATTTTGCCTGATCTGAACTGTCCCAGAGGAAACAAATAAACAGGAATAAACAGAGAGGCAGAACAAATAGAATGAGGCAGCAGCTCTTAACAGATACACTAAAGGTTTGTGGGCACAAAATGGCTCCTGGCTTTAAACCTGAAAAAATGTCATGTTTTGAGAAGAAGGAAAAAAATCAGGAGAGGAGCGGAAACATTTCTTTGGGTAACTAATCTCATGAAAGTCATTGCAATTTTCTCTGGAAAATCAACATCTGAAAGAGTCGCTCCCTGCCGGCCTTTTGAAAAATCACAAAGAGAACACACATTCAAGCTGATTTCATTTTCCAGGGGCACTGATAAAACACGTTTTTATTTAGTTAGTTTTACAGGGTTTTTTTCAATTATTGTGCTGGAATGGGATGACAGTGATAAGTTATTAATTAAAACTCCTTATAAATATAAGCTGAAGATAACCTCCCTGTCTTTAGATTTAACAGGAATAAAGAAACAGGTGACTTAATTAGATTATATTATGAATGACACATCTGATTATAATGTTTTCAAATTTGCTTATATAAAAGATTTTCAAACTGTAAAACTATAATTGCAGAAAACTGTAACCTGTTTCTGCAGTATTTCTTAATCCTGCAGGATTTCTGTTTTCTTCTTCTGAAACGATTATCGTTGTCATTGTGTGGTTTTCCTGCCAATATATCTTGGCTCTTTTGGCATTGGTACATTCTTGGCTCTAATAAATGAACAACTTACACTTTTTGAAGAAAGAAAAAATAACTTTTTAACAACACTACAGGTCATCCCTCTAAGTGAAACTTTATGATATGTTTAATGCCATTATTGACATATTTCCAGATCTAAATATGTACTACTCACTAAACATGACTGTGTAATAATAATGTTCTCCCACCAATGTTCAGGCTCAATATTGTAGGAAAAAAAGTCTTTGAACATGCATGATTTTATAGCTCAACTGAAAACGTGATGTTCCTCATTGTATTGGCAGAAACCTCCTTGATGAACATTTTGTATGTGCTTACCTTTAAGGAACATCATTTATTCAAACAGCTGAGAGCACGCTGTTGACCTGCCGGTAAGGCACAGGCGTATTGCGTGTCTCTGTGCTTCTCCGCACACATGCTCCTGAAGAGAGCGGGTGGCATCCAAACAGGATGCCTGCACTCTGAGAGTGCATGAGTAAGAGTAACTGTAATGAGATATCTTGATCTATAATTGGATTAATGATTCAACATCCCTTTCTGTATCTTCCAACACTATGTCAGATATGAAACTGTATATATTTATAAATATAGACAAGGGAGAATTCCCATTTCTTAAACTGGATTAGATAACCTCTATAATACCCACAAGAGACACTTAAGCATTTAGAAAGTACAGTCTACATCTGTAATGCATGATGCCCAATATAAATAGGGCTTGTGTACATCACAGACGAATGAATCGGTCCATGTTAAGTATCCAAAGATCTTATCACAGATATCAACAACTCTGTGGTATTAGATATTTTGTTGCCGGGGTCTTAGTGAGTTGGCTATTTCTAGCATTATGAATGCATTTCGAGAGCCAAGTACGTCTGTCTATATGGGTGGCTGTCTGAAGACGAGATAAATATAGCAGCCTGTTTTTTTTGCTGTCTTCCATGTCCCAATGATCGGTCTGTGTATCTGTAAACTTCTATGGTCCTTTATGAGATACTGACACCGTTTTTCTTCTCTCTGTCTACATAGAGATTATCAGAGCTCAGCGTATCCATGTCCGAGACATTTCCACCAACTCCGCCACCCTCCAGTGGCGACCCGTTCTCTCCGGTTTGACGGGGTTCTACGATATCCGCTTCGGTCAGGCTCTGACTGACGGGGCAGGAGGTGGGGGTGCGGGTGGAGGAGGTAGCGGGACCAGTCCCAGCACAGGCGGAAGTTCATACCAAAGACTGACTCAGCCTGCGGACGCCAACAGTATCAGGCTGACGGGCTTGAAGCCTGAAACCACCTACTCGGCCACACTGACCCCGGAGTCCAACGAACAAAGTTTTAACACGCTTTCTGTCACCTTTACAACAAAGCCAGGTTTGAATTCATTCTGCTTACCGATCCTGTCAGTGAAGCACATCATTGTACACCTGCTTAGCTTAGCTTCCCAAAAGACCTGGTTAATGAGCAAAACCTGTTTTTCTAACATTCTTTTTAGGTGCATTCTTTGAACTCTTCATAATAATATTCGAGTATAACATATTATACGATGCTCTAGCTGTTTCTCGCAATTATGTGAAATTATATCGTATACAATGCGTTTTGGAAACAGTTTCCTCTGTACTTTTTTTATAGTTGTTGAACTGAGAACATTACAATCCAACAGAATGTCATGGTAGGATTTTTCTTATTTCTCTCAGAGGTTGTGAGCCCATCTACGGTCTCGGTCTCTGAGTCTGGACCAACCAGCGTCCGAGTGAGCTGGGGTCCTCTTCAGCCAGAGGCAGTCACTCGTTACATCATTGAGTACTCTGCCCTGCCAAGGGGCCGGCTCCACACACTCACCGTGGACCGGAGTCAAAACTCGACTCTGCTCAGAAACCTTCAGCCAGACACCACATACCTGGTCACAGTCAGTGCTCGCTACGCCTCGGGGAAAGAGAAGGCTATGTCGGTCAAAGCGTGCACCCAAGAAGGTGAGCTAAATAAAGAAGATGCAGTCACACAAGGTCTGCTTTCTGCACACTAATCATAACATATCACAGCTATTTATGTTCCTAAATTTTAAATTTGAGTTTATAAGCCGCAACTTAAATCTAGGGCTGTTCTGACACTTCACTGGAGCCAATCAAAGAGTCACTTTACAGCCTTTCCATTCAAGCTCTCTTTTCTGTTCCTTTTCTGTTTTGATGCATGCCCTGATTAACCTCTCTGGTGTTTCCATCTCCAGTGACCCCAGCCCTGGCAGACCTCCAGCTGACCACAGTGGGAAGTGATTCAGTGCAGGTGGACTGGAAGGCGACGGTGGATGGGCTGAAGGGGTACTGGCTCACCTGGGAGGCACAACAAAGCTCCGTCCCCGGCCAAAGCTCCTCCCTCTACTTGCCACCTGACTCTCTGTCGACACGGCTCACACACCTCCCCCCTTCTGCTCGCGTGTGTGTTTCGCCCATTTACCGGACGGCACGGGGAGACGGCCTGTGCTGCACTGCACAGTTTCACTCAGGTTAGTGTCCACCTTTCAGGTCTGACTTACAGAGTTTATGTGGTTAAATGCTAAGTGAATTATCCAGACACCAGCACAGTGACGTGGAAAAAACCAAACCCTTATGTACACCTAAATGAAATACAATGAACCAAATAAATACGCTAAACTGATACCAGTTGTTTCTCTTTCACATGTTTTAACCTTTTGCTTTAAAAAAAACAAACATTTTATTTGACCTTTTGCAAGCTGCTCTACTTGCTCCCCCCAAAAAAACCCCAACAAAAACAGTTATAAAAGTCTCAGCTGTTATTTCTTCTCCCTCTTCTCCTCAGATGCACAACCATATGGTTTCCAGTCTTAGCCACCCGAACTGCAGATGCACCTTACCAAACATGGAGGGCGGAGAATGAGAATGCTGACTTCCCTCTGAAATTCTTTAGCGTGCCTTCCCCCCCTTCTGCGGACACAATCCAGAAGAGATGTGTGGTTTGGCTCAGTGAGCCCTCATGTGGAAGCCATAGACACTTTTGAATTAAGTGGGACAATGTGGCCACATGTTGACTGCTACAAACTGCGATGCAGAGGATTACCTGCTTTACTATGTTTACTGCTTCATCAGGTCTCCACCTGTAATTAATGTAAGACGCTTTGCTGTAAAAGAAAAGGGCTAAAGATTGAAATATTTCTTAAATCTGTTTTGTGGACTTGGAAAGGGGCATGCTGGGAATGTTAATGCTTCGTGTGGCTTGTTTTGGTGAAAAGCTTTGCACCATATGTGCACCATGTGCCCAAGGCAGCATTTCTGTCAAACTCTGCTAACACACGGAGAACATATGATATTTACGGTGTCCTTCTGACTTGTACTGCGTATTTCTGCCTCACCGCATGCTTCAAAAAATACTCTGAATACGTATTTGTGCATACTAGACTGTGCAGCAAGGTAACTTTGAACTTTCCCGACCAACAATGAACCATCCATGTGCCAGTGTGTATGTGATAGTTGTGTGTAACTGATAGAGACCTTGTACAGACTGATGTCTTAGCATAGATTCATCAGTCATGTTGTTTTTTACCAAGAATCATATAAGTATGTTCTGTCCTAGCTGTCAGCACTTAGACATGAAGTTATAAAAGTTGTACCTTTTTACAGCCTGACTTTGCTGCCCCCTTCTGTAAAGATCCATACTGGCTTTTTGCTCCTGTGCTGCAGATTGTGAAAAAGTATTGTTTTATCTCTGTTGACTACTAAGACAAGCTCTCAATAAAGTAATTGAAAAAGTTTGTTTCTATATGTTTTTGTTAATTATTTTAGAATGTAGGGGGAACTACTTACTTGTACTCCATGTACGTAAAAAAACTACTGTTTTGAAAAGAGCTATTTTGCATGGGTGGTTTGACACATATTTAGTTAATTATTCTTTCATTGTTGCATGTTTTGTATAAACATTTATTTAATGGATGATTGATTAAAAAATATATAATGCAAGGTTTCCCCCTGCAGGTCCATGAAAGCACCAACGGGTCAGCTGACAATGGGTGGCTGGTTTACAGCAGCTGTTTACTGTTAAGTTTGTGCATGATAACCTAGATGGGAATACATTTGATGACTGTGACAGCTTTGACAGAAATATGCAAAGCTGGCACCTGCTTAATTGCGACATAAATGTCTACGCTTTTGTAAATCTGGCATGTGGACAGATATTTTTCAAGAAGTGAAAACATTTAAGCTACTTCTGATTATCCTCCAACAATGAGACTTGTGCTGACATAGCCCACAATTGTGTTGTAGTATTTGAACGCATCACAATAACATAACTCACACTTGCGTTGTGACTTTTCTTCATAATAATTAGAGATTTCTAGACTAAATATAGAAGCGTTTTTGCCGAGGAAACTTTTTTGTGTCGTCTAACGACTCATTTTCCTTAAGGTGTACCGAACAGTTGGAGACAGTAGGAGGCGTCCCCCTCTGTGTCCTGTTTCCCGTTAGCCCGTCAAGCTGCAATATCCAAATCCTGACATTGCGGTGATGGAGGCTGTTACGGTTTAGCTCAGTCTGCTCAGAAAGCAGAAACGGCAAGGTTTAAGAGCTCTGTTATGACAACGTGTCCATTTTGTCCAGGTAAGTACTAAAATAGCTTTGTCGGCTGATGAAGAAACGGTAGCGTCTTTGAAAAGTTGGCCTGCTAGCCTTTTCGGTGAGCTAATGTCAACGAAGAGGCTAAAAAAGCGAACATTAGCTAATCTTGCTAGTAACGTAAGAACAACTACACCGTAGTCGGAAATAACTTCTAAGTTGCCACATAGCATGTGACTATACTAACTAAAATTCGTCTTTTGATTTATTGCGAGAGGTAGTTTTGTAACACTGAAGCAAGCAAGCAGCTAACTTCAGCTAATGTCATCAGAAAGATGAGGAAGATGTTTTGATACGAATGCTAGCTAACGCTAGCAGCAGATTCATTTCGAGATCCGTTTCCTGGTTGTGCCTCTTGTGCTTGTTTACGACTAAATGCATGCATAAAATGTTTGTTATTGCTTGTTTGATTTCGCTTAGAGAATAAATCACAAGTGTTATTTCATCTATGTTGTGTTGTTCCTACGAGAGAAAATGAGACGAAGCGCACAAAACAGCAACATAAACATCTGGGCTGTAGCTGTCCTTCAGCGATAGTGGATTCTTTCTGCATTTGGTCTTTAATTAGCTTAGTCTTCAGGCTGCATATGACAGTGAGCATACAGTGTCAAAAATAATCTGTTTTCGCATTTGATAGGGTGGTTTGGGGTCTTGCATTCTATTTGTATCAAGATTCAAGCCTCGCGAGATCGTACGAATACACAACTTTAACAAGTTGGACCGGTTTTCTCTTTTTCCTCTTTTGAACTGCCTAAATAGTGAATTGGTAGTTTTTGTCACACTTCTGTTTTAACGTGACTGCTGGACTTCTGCAGGTGGAGGCAGGAGGTGTGAGTAGAGAGCATTACACATCAGCAGCATGTACTCCGAGTGGCGCTCGCTGCAGTTGGTGGTGCAGAGTGACCAAGGCCACCTCAGTGTCCTGCACACCTATCCCACCAGTGTGGGTACAGAGGTGGCTAATGCTGTGGTCAAGCCTCTGGGCACAGCCGTAAGCCCCGTCGCCACGGAGAACATCCTTAAAACAGACAAAGAGGTAAGAAAGCGGTCCTTGCTTTGGATTCCACTTTTCAGTGATAAATAATTTAAAGTAATCTCTGCAGATCTGCTATTTCCATCACAAAGACTTAGGAAATGCTTTCAGTTTGAAAAAAAAGTCTCCCAGGGATCTGGGATGGAGACACACAGAATAATATTATTTTCAAGACATTTTGTTTTTGGAAAGAGAATAATAAGGAGAGATTTTCTCATTATGCTTTTAAAAAACACAAGTCTGATCTAGTTCTAATAAGTGGCCCATTGAATCTTGCTGGCATAATTATATTTGCATGTCTACTTTCAGGTAGCTTGTCCTTCTCTTCTTTATATTTTGCACATTTAAGGCTTTTCTAGTTCCTGTGAATGATATTTAGGCAAAACATCAGCAAGACATTTCTGGGACAGTCAGGATCACTGCGTCGGCCTCATTGCTTCCTTTATTGTCACCCTAAATCTTCGGGGTACCACAAGTTTGCATTTTCTCTGAAACAGTACTTCCGAAAGATCCTGTTTCTTTTTTGATTAATTCATCATCCATTATACATCCACCAGCCTTAGACAGGCAGTTTTGGATTTTTGTGTGTATGTGCTTTTTTTTTAGAACAGACTACAAAAGAATTCTCCCTTTATAGTAGAGAAAAAAAAGGTGACAATAATATTGGAACGTCCGTTAACACACTGTCGACTTCAGTGAGCAAGTGTAACCCGGAGCTCACAGTAAGGAACCAACTTCAGTTAATGATGTGACAGCCTGTCAGGCAGTGATGTGAGGGGAACTATTTTGGGTTAAAATATTTCCATTTTATTTCTCAGGTTCACAGTTCACCTGAGGAGCTGCCACTACTTGAAAGGAGTACACTCAGACTTACCTCTTACTACTGATCTACACCATCTTCCTGATGAATTTTAAGCCACATTTTGCAATCTTTGTAGGAAATAGTTAAAGGAGATTTTTTTTTCCTGACTGATTATGCAGCCCTCTGAATTCTGGACGGGATTAAGTTGTTATAGTTACAGAGTGTATCAACATTGGAATTGTGGTAATGTTCAGGAAAACATCACATGGCTTCACTATCAGATTTTATGTCAGTGCAATGATGTTTACATAATATTGACAGAATGAGAGTCTGGTTCTCATTCGTGCCCGACCTTGAACATGTCAGTCAGCTTTTGATTGGACAGGAGATGATGAGGAAGCATGTAAAAGAGATAAAAGGTCAGCCATGTGGCTTTTATATGTATTTTACTGCGGTCTTCTTCTTTAACCTAAACCTTTTGTTCCGTATTGTCTTCAATGACACGCTGCTTGATCAGATGTGCAAATATTCTCCTGCTGCTTCACAGGAGACACGTCTCTGCCAGAAAAATCGGCATTACAAAGAATTTGGAAGATAATATGTTTTAAACAATCTGTGGTCCCCAGGTGAAGTGGACCATGGAGGTGCTGTGTTATGGCCTGACCCTCCCTCTAGAGGGGGACACTGTCAAACTGTGTGTGGATGTATACACAGACTGGATGATGGCTCTCGTGTCACCCAGAGACTCCATGCCACAGCCTGTGGTGAGGGAGCCCAACATGTACGTTCAGACCATTCTCAAACATCTCTACAACGTCTTCGTACCGAGGTATGTGAAAGAGGCTCTCAGATAATCCGTAATCCTTCAGGCCCAGTTTACTGAACTAAACTCTTTTGGTGCCTTTTGTAAATAAATCTTTGTCCGTTTGACCTGCTTTTTGCGTTTGTTTAGGGAAATAGATTTTTGCCAGTTTAACGAGTTGATTTTTACACCTGCAGTGCAGGCTGAGTTGCAGTAATGTTTTTAATGACAAGTGTACATTTATTTTTAAAAGATTAATGAGCACAGTGCAGAACTTATGCAGAATTAGTCAGTTGCTTCATATCCTTTTCTCTATGTTTCTTGTTTACCTTCACATTTCAAACTTTAACTGTGTGTGGCTCCAGGTCTGATCAGCATAGTCTGAACCACATCAGGCTGTGCCAGCAGGTGCTGACTGCTGTCCAGAAACTGGCCCGCGAGTCTGGCTCCATGGTGAGAGAAACCTGGGAGGTGCTGCTGCTTTTCCTGCTTCGGATCAATGACACGCTGCTTGCCCCGCCCACAGTCGGAGGTGAGTCCCACCCCATACTGTTTACCCACTTCCTCTGGTTGTTGGTTGTGATGGCTAGTGACCACCTTACTTTTCTTTCCTCTGCAGTGGGTGTTGCAGAAAAGTTGGCAGAGAAATTGATGTCTGTGCTGTTTGAGGTGTGGCTGCTGGCGTGCGCCCGCTGCTTTCCCACGCCGCCGTATTGGAAAACAGCCCGGGAAATGCTGGCTAACTGGAGACATCACCCCCCTGTTGTAGAGCAGTGGAGCAGAGTGGCCTGTGCTCTTACGTCCAGGTAATAGGAGAGTCGGCTCCTCATTTTTACAGATTTTACGGAGAGCTGAGAATGAAGTTTTGTTTTGTTCTTTATATTCTAGCATTCAATTTCTGTGTCTACTAAGAGAAGAAACTAGACAAAATAAAAAATGTTAATGCTCTGTTGACTATTATGTACCAACTGTCATAATCTGTCTATTCCACAGACTTTTGCGGTTTACCCATGGTCCATCCTTCCCACCTTTTAAAGTTCCTGATGATGATGCCAGTTTAATTCCTTTAGAGATGGACAGTGACTGTGTGGCACAGACGTGGTATCGGTTCCTTCACATGATCAGGTAAATACTCTAATAATGATGATCTCTTTCTATCTTCTAAAGTTATGTTTGCTCCTTGTTCCTATAGAAAAAGTATATTGTGGTATTCATTTTTTTATTAGCTTCCTTCTGTTTTTGATAAACAAATTAGTGTACATAGTTCCCTCTTCTTTGTTTTCCAGCAACCCAGTGGACCTGAGCAACCCTGCGATAGTGAGCACCACTCCAAAGTTTCAAGAGCAGTTTCTCAACTCGAGCGGGATCCCTCATGAAGTGGTGTTACACCCGTGTTTGAAACAGCTTCCCCAGATCTTCTTCAGGGCGATGCGGGGCGTTAGCTGCCTTGTGGATGCCTTCTTGGGTAAGAAGTTACTGAGCTGCATGACAGTAAGGACTAAAGAGTCTGGAAATTAGATGATAAAACATATTAAGATCATATGTGATGTCTTAAAATGGCACACAAAACAATGATCTGTTTTGTTTGCTGTTCTGATATCTTTAATGCAAATGTCAAATTAGTTGAAAGTTCAATTTCATATTTCTTTTTAGAGATGAAGCCCTGACTTGAGGTGAGAAAAGGTTAGAAAAAAAGAAAAACAAGAGCTGGGAATTTGAATTGACTACAAAACACTGAAATTTTATGTAGCTCAATAACACAATTTTTTTCTTACAAGTTGTTATCCTGGCGTAACCTCTAAAACGTATCAAAGGAGTTTCAAATTCGATGTACCGTTTCCAGATATTTGAATAGCAACATGTTGGTATTTATTTTTCTCTCTACACTGTAGGTGTCTCTGTTGAAAAGAGAGACGTACGGGAGAGGGTGTTCACTTTTTGTCCAGTGCTGCTCTCTCATGGTACAAACACCAGCTGATACCTCGTATAATGAGACACTTTGGGCATAAGCTTTTATATGTGGTGGTAATAATAATAAAGGTCCAGTGTGTTCCATGTAGTGACATTTGCAGTCAGTGGCCACAAACCGAATGCCTGTGGTAGAGTTTGTGTGCGGTCTGACCTTTTGTGCCTCTGTACCACTAAGGACGACCAAATGACATGTTCAATGGATTCAATTTGCTCATCCTAAGGCAACAGAAACAAAACACATTAGAATTTTACTCAAACTTCACTTAAAAACCCGGCCCTGTGCCTTATGTAGCCTTTCTGAGCAAAAATGGCTCTAAATGTTACACACTGGAACTTTATGAACTGTGGGTAGTCTTGCGAAATTAAATGTCCCACATACTCAACTAAACTGAACGATCATCAGCGTGGGGACTCCTGCAGGCATGAAGACTCAATCAACTCTGATGCTCATGAGAAATTTAGTTTGGTTCCTAACAAATGTCTTGCATGTCTGTGAATGAAAACTGTCTTTAATTAACTCACAGCCTCTGATGCCGAATCATTTTCTTTGGTCTTCATGTCATTTGTTGAAACTAATGAGACCCGGCGCCGCTGCTTTGTCGGACTAAGCGCTGGAAGTAGAAGTCCGCTAACTTTACCTTCTTGTCGACAGGTATATCGCGTCCCAGGGCCGACAGTGCTCCGCCCACCCCAGTAAACAGAATGAGCATGTCCCCGCCCCCCTCCATTGCCAACACTACACCCCCTCACAGCCGCAAACAGCGGCATGCAGGGGTCACCAAAACCACAAGCAAGAGTTCAACTGTAAGTCCAAGTGTCCCCGAGCCACTACGAGTTATTGGTGTGTAGATAGAAAAAACATCTCCTCATTAGTTGTGCCTCTACAAACCCAGCTGAACTGAACTAAGTGCCCTTCACCTCCTCATCCTTATTTAATGTAAAATCACATTCTGTTCATGGTCTGTATCTAATCCTGTAAAGCTCAACCAAAAATCCCACCCCCCTGCAGAGCAGCGGCAGTCAGCCAACCAAAGCGTCCCAGCAGCAGCAGCAGCAGCAGCAGCAGCCCTCGTCCTCCCCAACTCTGCTTTCGAGCCCCAACCAGAGCGGTTGGGAGTCTCGGCCGCTGCCTGCTCCGGCGCGGCCAAAGGTCAACAGCATCCTCAACCTGTTTGGCCAGTGGCTTTTCGACGCCGCCCTGGTCCACTGTAAGCTGCACAGCGGCCTGAGCCGGGACCCCAGCATGACCGGTAAGAGCTGCAGACGAGGCAAACAGAATCCCCATCGATGCATGGGCAAGTGGGTGTTGTGTTGCTGTTCATTACTGTGCGTTTCTTGTGGGTTTGTCCATCGTCGGTGTCCTTCTGTTTTGACTGTTCGTCGTCGGGATGTTGTTTCCTTTTCTTTCACCATCTCCTCTGAAACTTTGTCTTGCCTCTCTGTGTGTGGAGGGCTTGGTTAGAAGTGGCCTTGAAATAAGATTTGCATCTGATTGGAATCCACCTGCATCTAAAGCTGGCTAAATTTCCCTAGATCAGTGATTCAATGTTGTAAACATTTCTGGGTAAATCACCTCTTAGAGTTGTTGATGACAGCTCATACAGAACTTTATATTTGATGGGAAACCCGGCTCAATATTGACCTCCATATATATTTCCCTCTTTGGTGTAGTGTCCTGCACGTGTCTACCATGTCTGATTGAATGTCAAAGAGTTGTAATGGGTCAAACGTCATGTATTGAGGAGAACAAAAACACAATTCATGCCTGATATGAATTGAACCCAAAATATTGGATCTGCTTTGATTTTGTCTCTCTCCACTATTTCTGTTATCTTGCAGCCTCTTTTATCCAAATTCTCCTTTCTTATAAATCTTGTAAGTAGGAACGGCAGCTTTTCTTTCCTCACTTGATTTGCGTTTCTTGACAAATCTTCCTGCTTTTCAGTTGAATTCCTCATGATCATTGCCATTATCACCATCGTTTTATGTCCCCACTCCTTCTCATATATAAAAGTTCTCCAGCGTTCTTTCAGCGTTTCTCAAAAGGTGATGAAATGGATTTCACCAACTGACCATTTGTCTCAACCATAATGTTGCCAGTTTGTGACAATGCCAACCCATTTTAAGTTGTCCCGTTTTCTTTTGAGCCATGCTAATCCTTACTATTGCGTTTCAGACCCCTTCAAGTTCAGCATTAATTTTAATTTTCGTTCTTTTGTAATTTCTTTGTGTTGTCAGTTTACCTGAGTTGTGGTTTTATTAGTTTTGTGCCTCAATGCATGAAGTGAATGATCTTGTACCTTGAGTGACCGTGACATAATTGCAACATTGAGGAAGCTGACACAGGGACTTTGCTTTGTGGAACACACACTTTAGTGATAACGCACCACACTTTGTGACAGTGATAGGTGGAACTTGTATGGCGAACTCTTTGTGTCAGAGTTTCCTTTTTCTGAATGCTTTTTAAAGGATGCAAGTGTGTGTTTGCAGTCATTGAAGTCTCTCTCGTAATAGTGGTTAAATGTCTGCTTTTCTTTGCTTTTATGTCAGATTTCTACAGTTTTAACTTTTTATTGTGCACACATTGTAGATATGTCTACGTTTGCCCATTTTCTCATAGATAGAAATATACATATATATACATGCATGCAATGTGGTTTACAGCAGTACAATTCAGGGTCCTTTCATTCTCTCTTTCCTCCTGCTCCCAACAGCAATAGCCACTCAGGTTGGTTTGGAGCTAAGAAGAAAAGGTTCCCAAATGTCCACCGACTCCATGGTGCCCAACCCATTATTTGATATTAACGAGTTCCCAGAGAGCTACGAAGCAGGACGAGCTGAGGCCTGTGGGACTCTGTGTCGCATCTTCTGTAGCAAGAAAACAGGAGAGGAGATTCTGCCTGTCTACCTGTCCAGGTGTTGTTTCTCTCTTTGATCCACCCAGTTATGTGAACCCAACCATACGAGTGTGAATCTTCTGTAATAGGATGGATAATAACGTATTGTCCCTCATCTCTACCTACAGGTTCTACATGGTCCTGATTCAGGGACTCCAAATATCAGATTTCATCTGCAGGCCAGTTCTGGCCTCTATCATTCTCAACTCTTCCTCTCTCTTCTGTACTGATTTGAAAGGCATCAACGTTGTCGTGCCCTATTTCATAGCTGCTCTGGAGACTATAGTGCCGGACAGGTTAGACTCATAGCCTCCTATGCCGGTTATTCAATCAATAAAAGATTTTGAGTAAGACCTGCATCATACTTCCATTTGTAACAAGGGAAACTGCTCTGAAATCTAATTTCTGTTGCAATTCGTAGGGAGCTGTCCAAGTTCAAGATGTATGTAAATCCGACGGACTTGAGGAGAGCCTCCATTAACATCCTTCTTGCCATGCTGCCGCTGCCGCATCACTTTGGCAACATCAAGTCGGAGGTAAGTGCTTTAGACTCTCCTTTCAGCGCTTATCAAAGCAGGTTAACTTCCAAAGCTTGAGGACAAAATAAACTGCTGGAAATTACTCACACCGGTGCCATTAGGCCACACAAACCATATAATGAATGTTGATAAATCAAAATGCATGAGCGTTTTCTTTGAAATGACCTTTCCCTACATGCACTTTTATTCAGAAACTTTGAATCAACACTAAAAACCCACCGTTGTCAAAAACTAAAGCCATCTTTAAATGACAGTTGGAGATGCTGGTTAAAAAGCAAAGAAGTAATCATGTTAGTTCTGCACAAGTATTTACTGTAATGTTTGATAATGGTGATTAGTTGGTCATCTAATAGTTTTACAGCCTAAGAACTGATTTTGTGTGCTGTAGGTGCTTTTGGAGGGGAAGTTCAACGAAGAGGATGGGTGGCCCCACGACCAACCTGTGTCTTTCTTATCCCTGAGGCTTCGCCTTGTCAATGTCCTCATAGGCGCCCTGCAGACGGAGACTGACCCCACCAACACGCAGCTCATCCTAGGTGCGTGCTGACATCCTCACACACTTTTTACCTGATTATTTTTGTATGTCAGTAACACATTCTTCCTTTCTTTCCCATTTTAGGTGCAATGCTAAATATTGTTCAAGACTCAGCCTTGTTGGAGTCCATAGGTGCACAGACAGAAACGGTAAGGCTCAGATGGCCCCCCCGTTTATGTGTAAACAATTCAGATTCCATAAAGTTGGATGCGGCCTGGACTAGAGGATTGCTGTGGTTCTTGTGGGTGCAGGGCAGTATAGATGGGAGCCACGTGACACTGAGGAGTCACAGCCACAGTCGCACCAACAGTGGCATCAGCTTCACCAGCGGAGGCAGCACAGAGGCCACCAGTCCGGACTCTGAGCGTCCGGCTCAGGCTTTGCTCCGAGACTATGGTGAGACTACCAGCCGCTCAGCTAACGCCCACATCCCTGTAATTGGGAAATTGGCACAATCATGCAGCTCTAGCCAGGTCATGCCGTCTTACAGCAGGATTATGAAAAGTGTTGACTGCCTGCCTGCTAATCTACACAAAGCATGAAGCTTAATAACTTGTTTGTTCTTCATAGCTAACGTGGTTAAAGTGGTTTGCAGAGTTAAGAAGCGCTGGGTAAAATGTCTTTGTAGGTGATGCATCTGTTTGCTGTGCTGCTGTTTAACAACAGCTCTGTTAGTTAGACTCTTTCGGCAGTCTGTTCCTCTGCAGGGCTGAGTGATGTCTGTCACTGTCACACAGTGACTTCAGTAGGCTTTTTGTACTTTTTGGCGCTTAAATCTGTATAGCTGATCAAATGGAGCACTTGTTTAGCAAATCATGAGCACTCACTTCTAACAGTATGATTGCTATTTTTATGTAAATTCATAACAATTTGATGTTAAGTCATTCTAAATCTACCACTGTTTTTAAAACTAAGTTAAGCCGATCATATGGGATAACTACATCTTACAAAGTGTATTTATTTCAGACAAAATTATGTTGTCAACATCGCTCAGTCCAAATAATGCGTGCTGTGTCGTTCTTTCCTGTTGCATGTTCTGAGTGTCAATAATGATTTTATGAATGGGAATCCTGAACATTCATGCTGTGGAACTTTCTGGCTTTGTTTCCTAAATCCTGCCCTGCTCTGTTCTTTTGCGGTGTTTGGTATTTCGGGGTGTTATATGGTTTAGCTCTTACAGATACTGCTGCTGGCCTGCTGGTGCGCAGCATCCACCTTGTCACACAAAGGCTCAACTCCCAGTGGAGGCAAGACATGAGCATTTCACTGGCTGCCCTGGAGCTGTTAGCTGGGCTTGCGAAGGTAAAGTAAACATGCCGAAGTCTGCACATTAACTTAGGTGTTAAGTCATTTACTAGGTGTTCCTGTGTCTTGATCAGGTCAAGGTGGGAGTAGATTCTGCAGACCGTAAGCGAGCTGTCAGCTCCATCTGTGGCTACATTGTGTACCAGTGTAGCCGTCCAGCTCCTTTACAATCCAGGGACCTGCACTCGATGATTGTAGCTGCCTTTCAGTTTCTCTGCGTGTGGCTCACAGAGCACCCTGACATGTTGGATGAGAAGGCGAGTCTAAAAAGTTTCTTTGCAAGATTTTTTTTACACTTTAGAAGATTAGTACTTTAGCAATTCTAATTGATTGTTTTTATTATCGTTTATTAGGATTGTTTGGTAGAAGTGCTGGAGATAGTGGAACTTGGCATTTCTGGCAGCAAATCCCGCCATGAACAGGAAGTTCGTCATAAATCTGAGAAGGAGCACAATCCAGCCTCAATGAGGGTGAAAGACGCTGCCGAGGCGACTCTGTCCTGGTGAGCTTCTTCATGGCGTATGGAATGGGTTTTTGATGATGGGTTTTAGCCTTTAAAGTGCTGCGTCACTGTTTTCTGACCCGGTCAGAGCATAAAATGTGTTCCTCTGTTTGACCCACATTCTTCTATTTGTATTCTTGCTTGTGTTCTCGTGGTACTCCCTCAGTATCATGCAGGTGTTGGGGGCCTTCCCCTCTCCCAGTGGGCCTGCCTCCACCTGCAGCCTGCTGAATGAAGACACCCTGATCCGCTATGCCAGACTCAGTGCTACAAGGGCCAGTAATTTCCGCTACTTTGTCCTTGACAACTCTGTCATCCTTGCAATGCTGGAGCAACCTCTTGGCAACGAGCAGAGTGAGTGGCTTTCCATCCACCCAGGGACCTAATATTGTTTTATGCATTTAGATTAGACCGCGTGTCCTGCCTGATATGTAAAATCCACTGCCAGTTGGCCATCTGATTTCTTGGTAAACGAGAGCCCATCTGTTCTGACAGATCCTAGCCCATCAGTCACAGTTTTGATTAGAGGCACAGCTGGGAGACATGCCTGGACCATGCAGCTCTTCCATCAACCCAGAGGAGCTCGGGCCAACCAGAGGGTGAGCGATAATGATACTGTCACACGACTCCAGAATTCTGGCTGAGCAAAATGTCTCTTATCAGCTCATCAGATGTCACAGCTTTGCTCTATATCTGCCTGCTTGTCTCCTGCCACCACAGATGTTTGTTCCAGAGGGCCGTCCCGCACCCAACAATGACGTGGGCATCAGATATAATGTCAAGCAAAGACCCTTCCCCGAGGAGGTGGATAAGATCCCTCTGGTGAAAGCTGATGTCAGTATTCCTGACCTGGATGACATTGTCAGTAAGGAGGTAAGAAAACGAGAGCTCGGTGAACGTTTGCAATCCGTTTTGATCACTAATTATATAGTGATATGATATTCCTCCAGGATGAGGTGGACCTGGGCTGTTTCGATGTTGGGGCTGAAATAGAGCCTTATAGTCAAGCTTTATTGGTCTTTTTTTGTTACTGTACGAACCCAGGTGTGTTGTATGGGCTGGCAGGATGATTCAAGAGCTACAAGCTTACTGATGAGTAAATACCACCATGTGAGTTTTTCTAATTTGGAGAAATGAAGTTTCACTTGGGTTTTTCGGGGATTTTCTTGTTCGGGTTTTTTTTTGTTTGTTTTCAATGAATCATTTGGTTTGGTCATGATCGTTTTGGGCATTGATGGTACAAGTGATATGTTTTCTTTTTAGCTGTGTGAGGTGGCGTTTGTGTGGGCCGGGGCACTTGCATTGCGAGTGGGGGGGCTACTGCTGCATTTGGGCAGACTGATATTCATAAAGACACATTCTATCCCTGTTTTAAAATCCTTTCGCCTCCTCCTTTTCAGCTGGAAATCCAGCACGACAAGCTTCGTGTTCTAATAACCAAGCAGATCGACTATGAGAATGCCTTGGAGCGACACAGCGATGAAATCTGGAAGTCTAAGCCTTTCCCAGACCCACGGACAGACTGCAAACCCCCGCCACCCTCCCAGGAGTTCCAGACAGCACGCCTCTTCCTATCCCACTTCGGGTTTCTGTCTCTGGAGGCACTTAAGGTTGGTCAAATGTTTTTTTTTTTTCTCACTTTCTTTGTCAGAATATCTCTTTCTGTCACGTTTGACAATTGGATTTTTCATGCAAAATGTCAATAATGATCTGTGGCACACGTAGGAACCTAACAACAGCCGTCTACCTCCTCATCTGATTGGCCTGGACTCATCCTTGCCAGGATTTTTTGACGACATCAGCTACCTGGACCTGCTTCCCTGCAGGCCCTTTGACACCGTCTTTATTTTCTATGTGCGGGCGGGACAGAAAAGCAGCCCTGAGGTGAGGGAATAAATCCTGAGTGCGTAGATCAGATGCGGATGTGGGATCGAGAAAATTATTGGAGTTTAAGAATCTTAGGAAATTAGTAGGTCTGTACTTTTCTTTAATTACAGGAACATTCCTGTGAATTTGAGTTTAGAATGAACAACCTTTTTTATTGGTTTTCCTTTTTCTTTATTTTGATGAAAACCTTTGAAAAATCTAATTGATCTCTCAGATCTTGCGGAATGTGGAGTCCTCAGCCAGCGTCCAGCCCCACTTTTTGGAGTTCCTTCTGTCCCTGGGTTGGCCTGTGGACGTTGGGCGCCACCCAGGCTGGACAGGACACTTGGATACCAGCTGGTCCCTGAATTCCTGCTCTGACAACACTGATCTACAACAAGGAGGTAAACTACCAGACCAACCATTGTATATTGGGATGGTTTGGATGAATGCATCCTAAAATAAGGGTTGTGTTTATCTCCCTGCCTGATATTATTGATAATGTAACTAAGCCAGAGTTTTTACCCCCTTTTTGTAGAGGAACTGGCCTCTCCTGACGACACGGGTGGTTCCGTTTTCAATGGAGAGAAGAAAGTTCTGTACTACGCCGATGCTCTGACTGAGATTGCCTTCGTCGTTCCGTCTCTTATGGAAAATTCTGGTCCGTAATCACCGGATCAACAGATGATTTCCAGATATCTGATGCTCAGTGTGGCAGAATGGATTGACATATGGATTTTCTTTTTTCAGAGGAGTCATCGGTGCACAGCGACTCCACAGTGGAGGCAGACACCAACACAGACCTCATGCCTGGTATGCTTAAACAACCCAATCTTACACTGGAACTGTTCCCCAGCCACTCCGAGAACATGGAGTCTGCCAAAAAGGTAAAGCTCTGCCTGTTTGAACCGATTACCGTTGTGAATGCGGCGTTTGCTTAAACTGACTGACACGCCCTGTTATGACAGCTGAGTCCCTTGGTGAAGACGAAGAGGTCGTCGACGGGAAAATCTTACCCCCAACTGGGCCCCGAGACGAAGGTGTTTGTGGTTTGGGTGGAACGCTTTGACGATATCGGTAAGCGTGAAACTTCACAATTTGCTTTAGCCAGCAGGACTTTACCAAGAAAAATCCTTTTTCCACTCTACGATTTGATCACACACGCCCTTGTTTTGGTGTTGCAGAGAACTTCCCCTTGTCTGATCTCTTGGCGGAAACCAGCACTGGTTTGGAGGCTAGCATGAGCAACAGCACTTCCTGCAGGTATTGAGGAGTTATCTCTCGCAGCTCTTCGTCAACAGCATAAAGAGCTTGTGCCGCGGTTGCGGTCAGGTGCAAAGAGGGGGAGGAAAAACAGCGCTAAACTCAGTGTGCCGTGTAAACAGGAAGTCTATATACAGTGTGTGCAAAAAGGAGAAGAGAGGTAGAAGTGACAATTGTTCTGAGGGTGAAGTCTCTAAAAAATAGAGAAAGAACAAACGCAGAGTCTCCAAGACGACAACTAAATGCTAAAAACAGAAGAGTGGCTGTGATATTGTCTCTGTCTGTGCAGATGACTCAAGGTTTGACACTTGAATTTTTGGTGGTCACGTTTATGTTTGTCAGTCAGAAAAGATTTGTGTTCTGAAAATTACAACAAGAAGTTGTCTGATTTACATGTTTACACCTGAAGAAGCAGAAATAGCAGAAATGACTAGAAAGGTGTTTTATGTGGTCATAAAACCTTAGAAGTACACACTTCAGATTAGAAACAAGGATGAGCTCTTAATGGATGGTAGTTCAACCTGTGCTTGAGGTGCAGATGGTCCCTTTAATGGCTACCCTTTAAAAAAAATTTTTTTTAATTTAAAATCTGTGCAGTTCTTCATTGAAAGTCCATGATGTGGGAACATTTGAAGGGTGTGAACAGAGCACTCCTCCAAGTTAAACATGGTGTGATCCAGCTGCAAAAAGGCCATCAGATCCAGGCAGCGTTTTTAGATGCTGTCATCATCACTACTGTCACATTACAGACAAAAGCCCTCAGTGCTGAAAACACTCAAGTAGCTCTGAAAATCCTTCTTTTCCTTCTTTGCCCCCCGGTCGGCTCTTTTTCGAGGATTAAAAATAAGGATTTTTGGTGGTTTTTGCATAATTTTGTATCTCTGTCATTATCCGTTGAAACTTGAATCATAGAGTTGGCTCACGGGCGTCTCCCCCCCCCTCGTCTCATCCCCGCTGCAGGTCGGGGTTACTAGAAAAGGACGTGCCTCTGATCTTCATCCACCCTCTGAAGACGGGACTGTTCCGGATCCGGCTGCATGGAGCTACGGGCAAATTCGGCATGGTGATTCCCCTGGTGGACGGGATGGTGGTCAGCCGCAGAGCTTTAGGTAACGCCTCAAATCGCCTCTTTAACTCCTTCTCACCACAATCCTTTCTTAGCTTTTTACTCAGACTTATCAGTCAGCCAGTCAGCGGGTGTGAATCCGTTTCCATTGTTGGTGTGTGTGATGTAAGTCGTACATTTATTTTTGCCTCCCAGGGTTCCTCGTGCGTCAAACTGTCATCAACCTGTGCCGAAGGAAGCGGCTGGAAAGTGAATTGTACAACCCTCCTCATGTGAGGCGGAAACAGAAAATAACCGATATCGTCCAGCGATACCGCAACAAGCAACTGGAGCCTGAGTTTTACACCTCGCTCTTCCACGAGGTGGGGGAAGGAAAGCCTCACCTCTAACCCCCACCCCGCGTCCTGTCCTAACACTGGCTCACAAGCGCACGCACACACACACACACACACACACACACACACACACACACACTCTTATTCTCTACATATATACCATTTACAACTGTGCTTGCACACTCATACCCACACAGAATCTTTATATTTATACTGTACTATTTTGTTATTTATATGAATACATTATATCAACACTGTTTGCCTTTGACTCTGAGATCAAAGTGTCAAAAACCATGCCAAGGTGGGGTGGGGGGGGGGGGGGGGATGACTGCAGTTCTGTGTTGCAGCTGCTGACTGGAGATCTGAACAGTGACTGTCTCTCCTCGTTTAAGTTCACGCTTTGTGGACAAAGAGTTCCCGCTTGTCTTTAATGCAATACATTAGTGACACTGTTGGCCTTTCTGAAAAAGACTTTGTTCTTTAAACCCTGAGAGGTTTGTCCAAAATCCAGATCTGCAAATCTGTTTTGCTCTCAATGACAAAAAAACCCAGTACATTTGGACTTTTGCCAAGGACTTGAACACGTGAGCACCCTGCTAATATTGATGGCTTTAAAAGAAAAGGAAAAAACCCACAAAGGACCCGGCCGACGGCACACTGTGGCCCGCGCCCGGTCACCTGCTCATGCCTGCTGAAGTCTTCCTCCTGCAAACACGAATTTGACCGTGTCAGCGGTAGACTGAGCACACAGATATTTCAGATAAGCTCTAGGACTCGTGTGGTTTTGCCGAATGCGTGTGTCGTTTCTGACACCTTTTCTCTGTGCAAGGCAGTCCACCGCCACTACGCCGTGTGTGTGTGTGCGCGTGTGTGTGTGTACATAGACTTTTGTTTGCTTGGTCAGGCAGTCAGTTGACACTACAAGGATTCAAGGAGTCCTAAAAAAAAACGCATGTGGCATTTAAACATGGAATTTTGTAACTTTAAGCAATGTCCTAATGTCTTCGGAGTCTCTCGGTCAACAAAACTTTTGTGGGTTTACCCTTCGAGTTTACTGATAGTGAGAGCGGTTACACAGCTCCTGGAGTTTGCACTTAAAGTTTGGAGGGCTAATTTAGGCTTGATGTCTGTGCCACTACCAAATGGAAACACAACCATAGCACAGTTTAAAGTGTCTTGTTCCTGAAAACTAAGTCGATGTGATGGATTCACAGGCCAAAATTGTGTAGCAAACGGCATCATGTGACCCTTTTATTTTGGCTCAGCGGAGCTGTAATTTCCTTTTTTCTTTTTCTTTTTTCAAACCTAGATCTGGAATATTTAACCCCTCAGTTAGGTTTGGAGGACATGAATTTGCAGTTTTGCCTTCACAAATGTCTGTCTATCTTTATTTCTGCTTCACTAATGGTCTCACTATTGTTCATTCACTGTACTTTGGTTTTGACTCTCACTGTCTGCCTGTAACAATGTGAATTTATTTATCACAGATGTGGAGCAGGGCAAACACTTCAAAGTTTCTTTCTTCTTTTGGAAAGTCTTAATGCACTGAGCACATTTTATGTTTGTTTGTTTTTTAGTTTTTTTCTTTGGTTACTCTATATTACTTTTGTATTTTTGCGCGTTGTGGAAGAAAAACCCTGCTGAAGGAATAGTTTTATCTTGTGATATATGAATGAAGAAGAGGCGTTGTGGAGTTTTTAACCTATCATGTCGACCTTTGACTCACTTTTTATGACAGTGCTGTATGCACATGCCTTTTTGGAAGGACAGTACATTAAATATGTTTCAAAGAAACCGAATACAATCAGTCACACATTGTATCCTGTTACTCTTCTGATGTTTGGTCATATTTAAGGATTCACCATGTACAGAAGTGGATGATATGTAAATATATGATAGTGTAAGACATTTACAAGGTGTTTGTTGCATTCCTCATTTGAGACAGAAAAAAAAAATGTATGTATGCAATTGTGTGTTGGAGGAACACGGTTGGTATTGAATGTAACATTTATCAATTAAAACTGATATGAACATTTTAATTTAGCCAGTTTCTAATAACTGATTTCTTCCTCATAGGATGGAAAAGAAGGCCTCAACTCCTCAAAAATACATTAAATAAATAAATTAATAAATATCATATAGATAAATTGGTACAGGTAGTTGCTACAGGTGGTTCGATCCAAAGTGGTTTAGTCATAAATTTCCATGACTGCCGACAGCATGTATGCGCCCCACTGGCTCATCAGTGGTGTGGTAAAATCTGAGAAGTGAGAAAACAACCTATTTGGTCTTTAAACTGTCAGATCGTAGTCCTGATATGAAAGTGAAAAATGTTGAATTTACTGGGGATATGATCTGGTATCTGGAAGAATTTGAAAGATTTTAACACGTGGCTGAAACAAATCGACCACTTTGTGGTGGATTTTATCCAGCTATTTTTTATTTTGTTTGCCCAAATCAAATAGATAACTGCCTAATCATCTTGCAATTTTGTAAATCAAAATGTCCATATTAATGAACCTGGAAAACCTTAATGAGCTTTGCTAGCTGTCAAAAATTATTTGTAGTAGCATAGACTATAGGAAAAGATTTTGGTTACTGGGCAGCTTTTTTAGGGGGGAAAAAACTGTAAGGTACATGCCTTGAACATAGAAAATGTACACAAAAGTAGAGATTTTTAAAAAAAATATTCAGAATATTCTGTTTAAATCTTAAAAACGCTTAAAGAACACCAAATTCTACAAACGGTGGTTTTGTAAAGAGGATTTCAGATAAAAAAAAGAGGAGAGATCACTTTCTTTACCCTTCCAAAGACTTAAAATTGACAGTAAAACCAAGTCATTTTCTCATTCTATCAAACAAAGGGACTGTTGAGATCATTTTCCAGGACAAAAACAAATCCTACCCGCATAAATCATTTGCGCATTTCTTTAGAAAGACATCAGCTCAGATTTTGGATCTCATCCAATTTAATTTTTGTGGTGGAAATTTAAAAGAAAGTTTCATGGCAAAGCTCCATCCTACAAAGACGATCTGCCGACTGCAAACAAAACGGATAAACAAAACAACCTGCTGAGTTGATCTGTATTTGTTTTAGCCAACGGTTCCACTGTTAGACACAAAGTCAAATGGTTTCCTGGCCTGACTGCAACAGTGAGCACAAAAGACACTCAACAGATCACCTGAGCCCATCTCGCAGGCTGCACTTCCACCTTGAGCCACCAGGGGTCGCCTTCTTCCTAAACTTGCTACACAGCTGTTGTGGAAATCAGGGGCCTAAATGAAAGGCATACACATATTTTTTAAATATTTCAACTTTCTAGTAATGTTTCAAAGCTAGATTTAAAATGTTATCATAAAAATGAAATTTATTTGTTGTGTCTCATTGGCATAAAGATATTTTAACAAAAAAGTTAACCTTTGAATTTTCACCTACTGTTTTGTTTTCTTGTATGTTTTTATTTGTTTGTTTTGGAGTTGCTCAACGGATTCTGATTTAACACAAAGTTGTTTCCCTAAAACGAACTCAGATCTGAATACAAGTGTTGCTTTGCAGCATTGTGCATTATTACACGTGCAAACATTTTACGCATACAGCAGCTCGTGTTTGCCAGTTGTTGTTTTTATAAACAATGGGTGAATTTACTCATGCCAGTACTTTTAGCTGGATTCCAGGGACTTTTACAGCGTGTTTTCATTTCTACCGTGCTTCCACGGCTCTGGTGAGGATAAAACACAGAGATAAGGCTCAGATGTGGGGTGCAGTTGTTTGCTTGTGCTCAGAGCAGAAGTGAGCTGTGGGTTCCTCCTCCTTCACCACCTTCTCCTCCTCCTCTGCCGTCTCTCCTCTCTGCAGCCCTGCTCGCTCTCAGCTGGTGCTCGGACCACACCGCCGGGCTCTCCTGCTTGTTTTCGGGGCACTTTTTTTTGGGTTGTTTTGGTCAACTTTGTCTCTTGTGCTCGCGCATCTCGGATTGGTGACATTTAGGAAACAAACAAACAAAAAAAGGACTCAGCTGCAAAATGGACTGAACTAACCACCCAGCGAAAGTGAGTGGACTCTCAGGGACACGAGTACGCGTGTTTTCTTGTGAGCGCGACCCTTTTTTTGCGTGTCGAGGCGCCACCATGGAGGAGGACGACGGGCATCCGGAGAACGGAGTCCACGCCGTGAAGGACTCGGACCGCCAGCAGCGGCTCAGACTCTGCGTGCTGAACGAGATCCTCAACACCGAAAGGGATTATGTCCGGACGTTGCTTTTTCTCCAGTCGGTAAGTTTTGACAACACGCCGGGAGCCGACGCGCCCTCTCTCTCTCCCACCCGGAGGTTAACGCGCAACGCACCCCCCTGAGTCCCAAGTCTTTTGACACCGGCTGGTCCGAGTCAGTAGATAATGCGTCTTTACGCACGGCAAACTGCGAACGGGTGTGTTTTGGGGTGACTTTGCCTCTGGAGTGTGTACTTTTTAACTTCAGAGCTCAGTTTGACGCACACCTTCTTATCCGGCGTTCTGCAGCCACAGGCAGCTCGGGGAGAGGGCTATGGACGCCTCTCCCTGGCCGAACTTAACCCAACTCGGCCAGGTGTGATTTCGGAAACGTGGAAATCGTGCACGGAACGTGAAC
>JABUIW010000028.1:16155179-16247585 GCA_013363375.1 Menidia beryllina
TCAAAGGCTCGCCGCTGAGTTTCCACCTCCTCTCCCTGTCAGATGCACACAGGGGCGGAGGTAGTGTGGGAGTCAGACGACCAGAGGTTTATACCTAAGTCCTGAAAAAGTGAACTGACGGGGATTGTGGCTGAGGAGCTTTGGAGCCTGATGCCAGTGTTCTGCCCTTCGTGTTGAATGCCAGCACAGCCTGTAAAATCCCCCCATGTGGAACTAACACGGTGACGTGACCAAGAGATTTTCTGCTGTCAGCTTCCACTGCAGGCGCGGAAAAAAAAAATCCGAAAGTGGCCTCGGGGCTATGTGTACCCTTTTACCGTCCCCTTTAGACATGAATTGCAACGGAAGCTTTTTAAATTCTTTCCTTAGCCACCTGGTGGTTTCCTTAAATGTCAACGAACTGTCAAGATGCTGCAAACTGAACAGTATCTTGACACGGAGCACCTTATCCCCCCTGTTTCCCATGATTAGTCGTCCATTTTCCACCGTCTTTTTGTGCCACTTTGACACACCCCTGGACCCAAAACATCTGCTCGGCGATACCTCTCAGTCAGAACGGTAGCAGTGGCACACTAAAGAGATGGTTATCCGGCTTTGGCATCTCAGCTGTTGTGCATGTCTCTCATCCCCTGGCAATTACCAGCGCCAGCAAGCTCATCCAGTGGGCTAGAGGGAACGCATGTATGGATGGTGGGAGGACAAGAGGTGAGGAGGGGGTTGGGAGTGTGAAAAGAGGGACGTGAGGATTAATTTTTGCTCAGTGGTATTGCAAATCTCTAAATCTATTAACTCTTTGAGTGGAGTGGAAGTGGTTTCATTTGAACAAGCTGAGCCCCCCTCCGTGCTGAGCATGTGGTGATAACTGCGCTCTTTGTTGTGACCGGCTCCCCCCGTTTGCGTCTGAATTGATCTCTTCTCGGGGCCGTAGATTTGTGGGGATTTTCTCCGAAGGCGGTTTGTTGATTTAATCCAATGCGACCGGATTTTCCCCGAATTGGTCAACCAGGATGTAAGCTACCTAAAAAAAGGAGTATGGTCAGTGCAGTCATACCTGGTAGGCTTGAGGGATTTTCCCGTCCGAACCAGAAACAACATTTTCTGGATATTTTTTTTGACCACCGTGACCCGTGTGTTGGTGAATCTTGCCCCGCAAAGACAACAGTGGAAACGCACGGGCTATAAATCAGTCAGCTTTTGACCTCCCCTCTTGGCTCCAAGAGTGAAAAGACAGAAAAAGAGTTGAGTGACCAGGAAGGTCCCGTCACTGCTGTGGTATAATGGGAAACATCTGGAAATCCTGCCATCTGTGACCTTTGCTTCTGGCCCACACACACAAGTGAGGTCACATCTCCAGTGCTGAACTGTGTTCAAATGAATGAATTCAATCTTGTTTAGATGCATGAAGACATGTAAGCTAAACCCTTTCTCTTCTTTTGTTTTCTTTTCGTTGGCTTTTCACTGTATTTACAACCCATTCAATAGTCGTTAAGCAAACAGGACGGCACGTGCGCAGGTTAGCATACAAACACAACAAGCCATTATCAGGCTCGTGCAAACGTTGGGCTTTCTCCACAGGCTTTGGAGCTCGTGTCTACCTTTTCCCTCTCCTGCGTTTCCCCCTCTTCCACCTCTCCAGCCCCTCCCCGCTCTGTGGGAGAGACCAGCGTCGGATTTCTCTTGACCGGGGAGTATAAATAGCTTGAGATTCTAGCTCTCATCTTTGCCACGACGCTGGTGGTTTGGGCTCGCTGCGGCCCCGGCCGCGCTGAAGTCATACAAACACGGACACATATAGCCACGGGAGGAGGGAGGGACGCCGCCCGCGGGGCTTTAACAGCAGGTAGAGCAGTTATTGTGGCAGACTGCTGCGGATTTGTGAGGCATTTTATTATTATTGGCCTTTAAACGCGGCTCCTTCAGACCCGGGATAGGGTACACTGAATCTGATCGTAGCATGCAACTTAAGGCCTGAGCCATCAATGAAAGAGAGGAAAAGGACTGAATAAAATGCGGTCATAATTCCTACCTTGCTGTAATTTTGGACTTTTGGTACCTTGCCGTGAAGGTACCGGGCCAGTCAGAGCCGGGTGGGGGGGGGGGGGGGGTGGGGGGGGGGGGTTGTCAGTATCCAACTTAATCTTTCTGCTTTTTATAGTCATGTGTGATGATAAGCCTTTTCTTTGAGGCATTAGACTGTTGTAGGAATTTTAAGAATTCAAGTTAACAAGTCTGAACCACTGTAACTCCCAAAGGCATGATGTAAAAAAAGAGAGAGAGAGAGAGAGAGAGAGAGAGGGAAATTGGGGGTTGCACCCTCCCTCATCCAGAGGCAGATTGTTGCAATGGTGAATTGGCATAGAAGACATGGAATTTTACACAAGCAGCTACCGGAGAGACTGCCTCTGCTTGGTTGCAGTGAATCACGTGGTTGACTAAGCGACTCGGGGATGTCTGAGCTGTGCAAGTGGGGAAAAAAAAAAAGAAGTCACAGCAGTCTCCATCGAGCATCAGATAATACCGAGTCAAGAATTCAGATTGCCAGAGAGACTTCAAAGACTTATCAGATGCAGCGCGCCGCTTCTGACAGGCGCGTGCAAGAAAAAAAATGCGTGTGGCCATAGCCCTGGGCAGCGTTTTTCAGCAGGCCGACACACGATACAGCGGCCCGACCTGGCCTGAATTGTCAAAGCAAGGCAACACGAGATCTCCAGTGTCCCCCTGGAGATGGTGACCTGGACAAAAGTTGGGACCGGTACTTTCTTCCTCCAATCAGGGCGGCAGCAGCAGCCGGGTGTGCGTACGGACGGATGTCTGCAGGGTGACTTGGCATCACCCCCCCCCCCAGGAGAACTTGGGATTTGGTTTATGAACTGAGGCGGCGGGCTCGCAGTTGTTTGCTTGCTTTGTCAAATACAACCAGATGTGCGAGCTGTCTTTCAAAGACCAAGTGCCAGTCGCCCGACGGGAAAATGCCGGGCCGTCGAACAGCCACGCAGCAGCTTCACACTCTTATTGTCATCTGTCACGCCCCAGAAGCTGTTTCTGCGAATGAGAAAAAAAACTGTGTATGCTGGACTATGTTTAGCTTCCCTGTTCCCCCAGACAGACTGTGCTCTGTATGTTTTAAGGGCCTCTTGAGGAAGTCCTGATCTTGAAAGAACTAGTGTGATTCTGATTGGTCAGAAGAGCAGCGTGGTCAGGTTTTTAGCTTTATTATTAGTAAACAAATGCATGTGTTAGATTGGACATAAATGATCCGGTTAAGTGCACAGTGAAGCATACATTTTTATGAAATAGTTTTCCTTACCAACTAAAAAAAGCTGAGGACTACTTACCAAACAAATATTTTAGTTTCAGTATGTCACAAAAAGCATTTATTCTACTTATTTCTAATAGGGATTTTATACATGTATTTTATTATTATTTTTTCAACTTTATTATTTATTAGAAATAATAAAAATAGCCAAGTAGTTGAAATCATGATTTTGATGCATTATTTAACCACAGAAGTTAAATTATCTAAACGTGTCTGTGGTTAAAATTTCTTATTATTGCTAAATGGCCTGTATTTTGCCAAACATCATGGCAGTCATTTTATTTGAAAAACATGTCATTACTAAAGGATTGAGTCATACAAGCTTGTGCTGTTGCTTCAAGGATCTTGTTCTCACATGCTGATAAGGGACCCTGAAAGAGAAGCTTCTACATCGTAGAGTGTCCATCCTCCACAGCTTTGGTCTGCCAGCCTGTCCGAGGGATAAAAAAGCTGAATAGAGCCCCGTCTATGCGCTGCCACCACCATAAATGTTGGCCTATTGTCATGTGATTGCATGCGGTTGATAATCAACCTCCCTCCCTCTTATCACTCTGATGTCAATTTTGCATGAACACGCTGAGAATATTTGGGAGGCAAAGTGGAATCTAAAATCTGTACTGTTGCAGTAGTGGTTGCCAAAATGAGAGCCTGCGATTGAAATCAGCTCAGTTTCACAAGCGTTTTCATGGCTATAAAGATTTATTTTCTCTCAATGCTTGAACCAAATGTCCATTATATACTGTCCTCTATAATAATGGTAAGTAGTGTTTGAGATCAAACCGATGGAGGGTCTCTATCATCTTCCCACCTGTTTGGCCAAATGACCACAGTTGCAAAATGCTGGGCACTAATTTGTTTCTTTGCCACCATTTCATCTGCTGCACGTCTGTGCAGACTGTTTATGTCTGCAAGCTGAATGCCAGGTGTGGCATTCTGGATAAAATGAAAGCAAAAACGAAATGTATATGCACAGGTATAAATAGGTTGATGGAGCAGATTAGACCACTCCTGTGGTCCTGCGGTGGTTTGAGGCTTACGGGACTCTGACGGCTCACTCAACACACCATATTCACCACACTGTGATCCAGTCTGTGATCACCAAGTCTGTCCACTCTAAAATACACGCTTCCAAGCGTCCAGATGGCCTCTGCAATCTGGTCCATGATGTTATCTGCAGATCGCCACATGTCACCTGTCAACAGGGAAGCCATGTAGAAAAAGGATCCGCGGGCAAACCGGTGCTGAACGCTCCCCATGAAGACAATATGTCAACACAGGAGCTATTTAAATGAATAGTTGAAATAAAGCTTTTAATTGGCCCACAAGCGAAAGGAGATACAGACCTTTGAAACGAATACAAATGATTCACATTTGGATTGACGGTGAATATGTAATGGTGTGGCAGGAGCTGCCAATAACCTGACGCTGTGTGTGTGTGTGTGGAGGGGGATTGATTCTCTGATATGACCTGTCCAATTTGACAAGCTTTGATGCCAAGGTGGTGTCAAAACCAGAAAATCGTAACGGCAGTGATGCCTTTTGAAAGTTACAATCGCGATGCGCCAGACTTGCCTCTGTACTTTGAGCCAGGCTCATCTTTTTGAGCCTCATCGCGTCTGTTACCCGTTCACTGATGCAGCAGAACCGATGTGGGCCCGGTGAGCAGGCAGCCTCAGACAGGAAGTCTGGTCCAGCGCTGCCCGTCCTCCGTCCTCTCATCCTCCTGTCACGTTCGGTTTCCGCTGCTCAAAAAGCTCTGGAGTTTAAAGCCCTTCTGAGCGGAAGTGAGCGGGATGAGAAGGGGGGATAAAAAAAGAGGCTGGCCAAGGCTCAAAGGAGACTTTGTGTTTTGGTGATTGGCTCTGCCAAAAAGAGTTTCTCTTGGAAGACAGCGAGGGACTGGCTGGTGGGTGAAGGGGTGCTGAAGGAGTTTTCTCTTTTTTTTTTTTTTTGAGGGTTGGGGAGCGAAGTGAATTACAGCGTCAGAGAGAAAGAAGTCTGCCATGGTTTGCGAGGTTCTCTTTTTGTGGCAACGCCACGGGCCTTTCTCTGGGTTTACTGCACTCGGGCTACAAAGAAGGGATTTCTTCATTTATTTATTCGATTTCATGCCATGTCAACCCCCCAAATGGCCCCACTCCCTCTCCAAAACTGCCCTGTCTTCCTTTGTGGCTGGTCAGCCCAATCCTCTCTCCAGAAAGAGAGACGGTTAATGGGTCATTGTTCTTTGCATGTTGTTGTTTTCTTCTGGTCGAGGAGGGGTAAAGAGTTTCAGGGCTGGTGACCTGAGAACTTGCGTTTTAAAAATAAAAGAGAAAAGTCCTGGATCTGTGATTCTGTTGGAGGTTTGTTTCAGTAGGTGTGGGAACCGAAGCGAATTGAAAGGGGGCTCCCAGGCCCTGCTGGAAAAAAACCTTGACAAGTGTTAGAGCTTGCTCTTGATATACAGGGTCTCTTGTGAAATATCTGAATTGAGTGAGATGGGCCAGCATTGTTGCTGAATGCTGATGTAGCCTCGGGCAAAGAGCAAGGAGCTGCCAAAGTTTGTTCCCATTAACACTGCCTTTGCTCCCAGCCACTAGAATTAGAAGAATCTGTTTGCAGAGAAGACCAATAAACTTTGACTTTGCACGCTGTTTTATCTCTGAGCTGTAGGTCGGTGGGATATGTATGAGCAGGTCTGTGAAGTGCATGTAGGAGGTGACCAAATTACAGTCAACCATCTTGCTGGTTCATATTTGATGCAGCTGACTGTTGTGGCAAGTATCGACAGAGATGCCATTAAAGTTCCTTGATTTACGTTCCTTACCGCTGACCTTTTCGAGGCAGGCGCTGATTCAAAGCCTGGTCTGCGCCCGACCGCAGACGGCTCTTAAAGCGAAGCCCCTCTGCTCGCTGTGTGACACCAGCTCCAGCAGCTTCCAGCCCTCACGCTTCTGCGCAGCACCCATACTGCAGCCTGACCCAGTTTAACAATCCCTCCATTTCCTTACTCCTCTCTAGTTGTTTCTAATTGGTTTCTAACATTGTAATTATAACAGTGCAGGATTTGTCTTGGATGAAAAAGTCCTAAGTGAGAACATATAAATGAAATCACTTCAAAGTGGAGCACATTGGATTGTGTCAGCGAAGAGTGTAGACTTTCATTTGATTTGGGGAAGTTAACCTCGGGTCATGTTAGTCTGATTGGCCGCCTGTAAAAACTCTGTGTAGAGGCAGACGTGAAGGCAGCGGGCCCCCTTCATCCTGTCCAGTGGAGCGAACACTCGAGCTCACACCAGCATATGGTCCATCCACGTCTTCACACCTTACTGTCTGGCTCCTCTTCGCTCTGATAAATCTTACCATTTAGCAAAATCCCACTTGCTCGCGTTGAAGCATCGGCTGCCGGGCAAGTGAGACGATGCCCGACGCCACATTTGAGGTGACCGGATATTGTTAAACATTCGTTTAAGCGTGTGAGCTGTAAGGCGATGATGGAGGAGAATTGGCACGACATGAATGACAATTTAACGTGCGAATGCAACTGTCACTTTACATTTCTGCCTGTTCCTTTCAGTCCACTTGCCGTCCACTTGCCATATTTAACAGTGTAGTGCCACGGCAGGGCAGCCGGTACTGTGTAAGTACAACTTAAAGCTTCATTGTGATTTAGCTTTTGACGGAGTTTGGTTCCATGATAGCGCAAACTGTCAAACTTTGCAGTGAGCCCGGCTGAGTTAGTGGCCAGTCAAACATGTCACATACTTCCTTTTCACACAAGCCACACATCCTGTCCAGAACTGACATCTGCTTCTTTTGTGTTGAGAGGCACTGCTTCATTTTGTTGCCTGTTTGTTTTCCTTCCCCGCTGAGTTAAACCACTCCCTATCTCCTTGAAAAGAAACAAGATTCTCGTCGTTGATTTGGGTGTCTTTAGAAAAAAAAAAAAAAAAAAAAAAAAAGCATTGGCTTTTGTTCTGTGTGATTGCACCGTTTTCACTTCCTGTTTGCATGCCAGAAACACAGAGGCGTGCATGCGTACTTCTGCTGTTACGGCACCGGGCTTTTTTAACATGTCCTCAGCTTTTCTTGCACATAAATTGCTGCAGTTAAGAGAACTGTAAGTAAGCTTACTGGGAACCTCCTGGATTTCTGCTGCCTGCTCATGTGCTTTTTGAAAAAAGTGGTACATTTCCCTGTTTTTTTGTGTAGTTTTGGTGTGCGGCTGCTCGTACATGTCGTGTGGGTAAACTCTTAACATGCAGCTGAGATGAAACTACATGCTGTCTGTGCCTTTTAAAAAAACAAAAACAAAACACAGATGAAGTTTTGCGGTTATATCACAATAATTGGTTGTCCTGGCTTTCTGGACGACACTGACCACTCGTACCAGACGGTCACATGCATCTTCAAGGCGCATGCTTCAACCACACCAGTGACCTTTGTTGTTTGCGGCCGTTTGGGGTGTAGAATTGTCTCGGTGGGAAAGCTGTTGTCCACATTTCCCACGAGGAATAGAGTGATTCAAATAAAAAAAAAATCTAATGAGCTGCGCTCCATTTTGGCTGGACGTCTCACACCTAGTCAGCCAAAGTCTTGAACCACTCACCTTTGGGTCCAGAATGGCATTTTACAGGCTCAAGTGTGTAAACTGGAAACACCCGTGTTCAAGGGTTTATTAGAGAAGAGGAAGGAGTTTGCTGTTCTAAAAATGCTAACAAAAACTTTTAGTGCGACAAAGTCAACCAGCTTGTTTCTGGGATCTTGGATTTATTTAAACTGCCTCTTGTAGTTAGTGCAAGATATCTTTATCTGAATATTTAAGACAAGAGAGTATAGCCTTTTTAGATTGAATAACTACTGTAACACGTTTTTTGCCATGCTTCACTGCAGTCGCACAGTTACGATAACATTTAGATTCCCATTGACGATCAAATCTGATAATCTTGATAATGGTTGACATTTGGCTAATGGATGCTTATAGCTGTCCAGATTAGATCATAAATTCATTCTTACTCCTTTTCTGTAACCTTCTCTGTCAGCTCAGATACTCTCTATCTTCTCTCCTTTCTTTTGTTGAATGGATTTTGATGTGTAGTGACTTAAAAATGCCAGTAAAGTGTTGAAAAATGATTATTTAAAGGAAGAACTTGAATGAGAAGTTGAGACATTCTGCCTTATTTTGCCAGCTATATAAGAAAAAAGATTTATTCTGAAATCATATGACTTCCACTGTGGATTGTTTCTGTAAAACTATTATGGAATGAACGAAGTTTGGAGCATAAGATGTTTTTAGGGTAAAGTATTCCTACTTCCTTTGAGGAGGATGGTGGATGGGGTTTATTGTACTGAATAATTGTGGTTATAACTGTTCTATTGTCGCTGGCAGCTGCTTTATGGACTAACAATGAGCTTTGTTGCTGTTACTTGTATCCGATGGGATTGCATCATGAGCAGTTTCCCCTTACAGCCTGTTGTCCCTGTGGCAAGAAACCATCATGTGCAATATCTTTGCTGTACTTCACACTGCAGCTGAGCCCTCTTCCAGCCCGTGTGACTCATTATTACAAATACAGGGGTATCAAAAAATGCATTTGTGTCCCATCTGACCAACTATTATTATCACATTGATTGATGCCACTTCTATTTTTAGGTGCTGAAGAATAACAAGGCACCTCACTCTTGCATTGTGATCAAGAGCAAAGGAAAGGTTGTAGAATACAATAGTAGTATTACCAGGTAGTTTGAATGCACATAGAAATATAAATGATAGCGGAACACATCTTTGATATAACAGATAATACAATCAAAGATAGTTTTGCAAGAAAATGATTTGCCATTGAAAAAGGTTGAAAACAGTGATTGAATGACAGCCAATCCTGGTCTAATGAATCTGGATTTACCATGTTTCACTTTAAAACAGGTTAATTGCACCGCTTTTCAATAAGGTCCTATCTTATTTTGGCAAGAAAATAAGATATTGCTTGACAACAAGAAATGCCATAGCTGGGCTTTATCCAGTGATGCATATTTTTAGGTGGTGATCAGAAAATGATTATCCCTGATGTTCTGTGCCAGCTCTAGGTTTCAGACAAATTTCAGACAGATGTTTCCATTTGAACCAATGCAGATATAGTTCATGCAAATTCTATTCAGCAGTGTGTGATGCTGCACTAAACATGATCAAACTGACAGCAGGCTGATGTCAGAAAAGGGACAAAAAGACACCTGAGCTAAACAAATTGAGTGACTATAGTGACTATAAGCCGCATCCGTCTGCTGCTCGATAAATAGACTCAAAAGGGGCAGCAAGTGGGTCTAGCGAGTGCTATTCGCAGGAAAGTGGCCTTCATGGAGTATTTTTGAAAGAAATGTGCATGATTTATATAGAAGGTGTAGTCAGGTCTGCTTCTTTTGTATTTGCCGCAAAGGGAGAAATAAATTATCTTTAATTCTGCTTCTTGTTCACATTACTAGTTTAACAAAGCAGTCAAATCGCAGTCAAAGTATTCACACTTAATCACGTGGAATCATTGCACATTTAGCCTAACCTGATCTTGTTGTCTGTCACTTCTGCAAAATGTGACTTGACTTGCCTTTTATATTGGAAGGAAATGTTTTTCTCTGGGGGCCACTGCTATCAAAGGCTTATCAAAGACATATAACTGCAGTTCTGACAGCAGTTTGCTTCATTTTGATTCAGGGCAATTGAAGCCCGGTGACTTAATATTCATTAGATGCCAACCTCTTCATGATTATACCCGCAATCCTTGATTTTCTTTCCCAGAACAGTCCTCTGTAGCTAATTCTACCGACTCTTACAGTATTGCAGTCCAGACTGTGTAATTTTAGAGTTTGAGGAAACTTGGACAAGCACGCCATGCCTGCCCAGTTTATGTTCTGTGCTGTCTTCTTCTCCAATGTGTCAGTCACGATGGCGACCAGAGAGAGCTTCCAATTTTCTCTCCAAATAAACCTGTGCTTTGTGATGGAACAATGGAGACAGCCATCACAACTCTGGGTGAGACCTGGACTGAAAGGAGCTCTTTGTTAGGCTCTCCCACCATCCTCCCCACTGATTCGGCTGTCAACACATCTGTGTCGCACATTTATTTGAATCCTCTGTGAGTGGTAGCTAACTTATCGATAAGAACTGACACAGGAGATAATTGACTTTAACATCAAATCCTGTCCCACCATCATCCTTTGCCTCTTTTGCCGTCCTCCACCGCCTACCCCCCACCCACACTACTCTCTTTTGACTTGCAGGCAACGAAGGAAAAGCCTCTTCCTGCCCTTTCCTGTTCCTCTGCCAGAGAGCAATCTCTCACATGACTTATTCCACCAGTGTGGATTCGATGCAAGATGCCATATGGGAGATTAAATTAGTGTATGCCACAAGCACAATCGGCTCCCTCCCAAAACCAAGCAAGAGCACAACTACTACTGCTTCCCTATAATACTGCTCTTAATTAGCAAGTTCGCAGCTTATTGCAAAGACCTCTGCTTTTTATTTTGGAGCAACCGATGTAAGAACTTGTTAAAAAAAGGATGGAATTGAGACAGACCTGCATAAAAGGACCCAGCCTTCAGAGGAAATGATAAAGTTGCTTCCTGACTGCCTGGTTTTGCTGGGTTCTATCTTTAGAGCGAATGTGTGATTACGAGTGTCAGTCCTTTTATTATAGACCAGTGACTTACTGTAAGTGAAACAACATGCCCATGTTATATGTGACTCTATAAAGCATGCAAGAGTTTCTGTAAATAACGAAAAGAAAAAAAAGCTATGAAATAAAAACCTCTGGGAGGTATGTTTAAAACCATTGATTATCTTGTCATGGTTAAATGTTATTCTGGAAACCTTAACTCCTCACATGGTTCGATCTGAGTGCAGTTCTTTGAGTCTCAGTAAAGTCCAGGTTGGTTCTCAATTTATTATGAAGGAGCAATCATTTCAGAATCTCTTTGAATCCACTGCAAAAGCAGAAGGAAGCTTGAAAGCAGAATAAAGTGCACATAGTTTTGTGGGATTTAAAACGGAGAAAGTACTTGTAAACTGATGAATTTCGAAAATGTTAACTACTGAATTATTAACCTTTGGTCTAGTAATTAATAATAACAATTTATTTTAAATCAAACACAATGATTCATGCCCTAAATATCAATCTACTCTGTTGGACTTAACATATGTTTTCTAAGTACTTCACATCAAATCAATCTAATGAAGATATATCTTGTCCATCGACAAATACAAACACACCAAAACATTTCAAAGATTTTTTGAAACATAACACAAATAAAGCCCCCGCATATAGATATATCCCCATGTTTGGCATCATGAAGTGAGCCAGCAGAGCCCCTCTTAGTTTTTCATGTTACACTTCCTTCCTTATACTCAGTATATCCAGTCATGCAGACAGTTTGAGTTTCTCTGGTCAACTGCTTTCATAAAGGCTACTTTTTGGTAGAATTAGACATTGGTTTTACTCAAAGTAAAACATTGTTAGCTCCTGATATGAAACCTCCTGAGGGTCCACAATGTTTTTGCATTCGGTATTAGATGTCAAGTCAAACTCTCAGGTATTTTCACTTCCGCATTGCTTCGAGGATCCATTTCCTGCTCTGAACTGATGAAGTTTAAGTTTAGGATGTGTTTCTGTGGCAGGGAACCCAACTACTGAAATCTGTGGTAGTGGTCAGAGCCCATGCCACACAGGTAAAGGCTGTCTGAGGCTCACTGGTTCATGTCTCTAACTTTCTCCTTCCTTCCTTTCTGCTATCCAATATGTGTATGTCAAATGTCTGGATAAGGATAAAATGGGGGGAAAATGTGTGCATGTCTCAACATATGTCATAGGAACCGCATCAGCCCTCAGTAATGTGAGGATTTACACAATCGTACATTCTTTATTAAACCCTGTGCTTTACGGCTTTTGTAACAAATGCACACGGCGAGCTATCGGTTTTCAGGCTCGAGGCGCCGAATGCTGGCAGACACAACAGTAGCTCGCAGGATGAAGCAGGCGTGAAGAGCATGAGATTCCCGGGTTTGTTTTGGGACACGTTCCTCTCGCCTTTCCAAAACAGCAGTGGCGTCTGGAGATGTGGCAGACGGTCGGTCGGAGGCAGGTTAAGCCTGTCCAGCACAGGGTCGTAGACAAAGAAAAAAGGGAAGATGCTATAAAAGAAACTGTTTGCAGATTCACTTCCTCACTCCCCCCTTCCCCCCCGGCCAGGCCGGGAATCTGATTGACAGCTGTCAGTGCGCACACACACACACAAACACACGACTGCTCACAGAAAGCAGAGCTCAGCTAGATGTGAGTGTACAGTAAGCGGTGCATTACAGCTGCTGCCTTAAAGCCGAGTGCTCAGGTGGTTTGGCTTCCTCTACTAAAACATCGTCACACTGTGAGCGTCAAGTGTCACAAGTTAATGTGAAAATCACGTTTAGCCATATCAAGGAATGCTCTGTGGCACCCAAGGGAGAGCGAAACAACTGTGACACGTCTTTCTTGCACCGTGAAGGCGATTATCCGACAAGTGTACGAACAAACATGTGGCTCTTGCTCTGAGGCCTTTGTGTGCTTCTTTAAAACATGTTAATTCCCATATATGTAATTTACTCAACCTTTTTTTTTCTTAGCAAACCAGTCCCTTCCTGATTGGATTCCACCGAGCTCATTTCTTATGGGTGTTTCAGCCTCTTGCCTCATCAACTGTGAAACACTTTTCTGACTTTGAATTTGTTTCTGCTTCCTCGCAGGCATTTTTGCGCAGAATCCGACAAACTGCGGATGATCAGCAATGTCTCGCACCTGAACATGTCAAGGTAGGGTTCGCCTAAAAGACCAAGCCGTCGAGTCAGCATACCAGCAATTCAGCAGAGATGCTCAGGATGAAATACGTAATCCATAACCATAATGTTCTCTTCCTCTGACTCTTTCCATTCACTATCTTCCTTCCCATCACCCCTCCTCTTGGTCTCTTCCTTCCTTTGAATCCCCTCTACTTTACATCATTTTTTTTTGTTATATAGATCCTGTTTTCAAATATTGAGGACATCCTGGAGTTGCACAAAGAGGTGTTGTCTGCTGTGGAGGCCAGCCTGCAGCCCGAACCCCAGCCTCACCATGCGCTCGGACACGTTTTCCTCCAGTTTGTAAGAGCATGACACGCACAAAAGCACACATGCGAACACACGGGGCGCGCGCACGCGGCAGCGCTCCCGTGCACGAACACCACTTCCACGCAGAAAAACGCACACCGGCTCTTTTCACTGACTACCCGTAACCACAGATGCAGGGAAAGCGTGCAAAGCCCGCTGTGAAAATACCCCTTAATTCTCTCCTCCTCACATGGAACAGCCCTCCCGTCTCCTGGACGCCCAATTCACCCACACAACCTCACTCACCACCTCTCTTACTTCTCCTCCTTTTTAGAGCAGCTCTGCACCCTGTCATGCCAAAGGCTTCCCCCTTTCCTCATCAATATGTGCTACCATCCTAATTTTGTTTTATTTTTTGCCACTCGATCCACTCCATACAGAGATATCCCTCCGTTCTGCAAAGCTAACACACAACACCCCACCCCAGCTCACCCAGCTCCCCTCGGTTTGAACTCGCATGGCCCCAGGGAACAAACAAAGAGGGGTCTGTGTCCGGGGAGGAAGAGATGGTGTGTCACTCAGTGAGGGGACAATGTTTCTGCTGGTAGCACTCAATCTTAAGCTCCTTCTCTTTTTCTGTTTGTCCCGATCTGATAATCTATCTTCAGTCCACTTTCACTAAGGCACAAAAATACGGCAGCTCGGTATCTGAGCATCAATGCGCCTCGGCAGCTTGCAGGAGAGCGCCAAAAAGGAGCGCTTGCATAAACAAAGTGGAATTTTAGTTACCAAGAGGAGGGACAAATACGGCAAATGTTTTAATGTAATCAAAAGAGCCTATAACAGTCTGTCCGGTCAATTAGTGCACTCTTCAGAATTGGCTCATGAAAATGTACCTCCACACATGTACAAGCTGTCACGGTGTGAGGCCAAGCGTCAGGACACAGAATTGATTTGAGCTGCTCAGCGGGTTTTTCCCCCCCATCACTCTGTGCTCAGACTGGGAGTTGAAGCGTGCGGCCTGAGCGGGACTAAACTAAACCAGTAAATCATCGCTGAGCTTGACACGATTTAGATTTGCCAGACTGATTTTTTTAGAAATTGTTTATATCAAACTACTGTTTGATGGGGATCGTTTATGGTGAAACTGACAAAATCAGAATGAAAGAAAATATCTAAAAATCTTGTTTTTACGTTTTGACAGAAACTTTCTTTTTGGAATTTAAGAACTAATCTTGGTGGTTTCTTGTGGGTTCACTCCGGGTACTCTGACCTCCTCCCACGGTCCAAAAACAAGCCTGGTAGGATTAGTGGAGACTCTTCGTCTCTGTGTGGCCCTGTGATGGACGGGTGAGTCGCCCAATGACAGGTGGGAGAGGCTCCAGCCCTCAGCGTAGAAAACGGATGGATGGATGGATGGATGGATTTTGGTGATGGAAGTTAAACTCACATCCTTCTCCTCATTGTGAATGGGATAGCTCTGCAACGCCTGGAAGACGTTTAATTTATCTGGCAGAAATGTCCACTTTGACTCAGGGGGGAAATGATTAGATTGTGATGGCTAAAGGTCATTCAGGCTTCACAAAGGACCTTTTTTTTGCAGTAAGTCAAGAATTGAAACACTGAAAATTTGAGACCCGCAGTTGCCCAGGAGCATGTTGAAACGGTGTGATTGTGGACAGCTGGAGAGCTCAGACCACAGACTAACAGGCTGAGAAAGACTTGAGAATCAGTTCTATTCTCAAACACTTACTTCGCCTAAATCTGCAGTTTGACCATGGACAGTAGCTAGTTGCTCCCTATTTTAGGTCACCCAGTAGTGAGTCATCTGTTAACCAGACCCAACAAACTTCACATCTGCTAGCTGTTAAAAACTCACTTCATGATTCTTTTGTCACATATTTTCCCCATAAACTCTGGACTTCCTTTTTATTTAATTTACTTTAAAAAGTGCAGGCCAGTACTTATGGCCCTGTGTATGTTTTGTAACAGCTGTTGGGGCTGTACAACAGCAACATCCATAAAAAAGTCTTCCAACTAATAAACAAATTGTAGAAGGCCACTGAGAAGTTTCCTTTTCAGGATGAAAAACATTTAACTAAAGACTGGTGCTGCTTTCATTGGTCATTCGGTTATTCAGTCAAAGTGAAGCATCAAAAATTGATGAGATCTAATGTTAATAATGAAGCAGAAAGCATGAGCAGAGGAGTTTCAACTTCCCACTTCTCAGGTAAAGCGGTTTAGGACAGCAGAAGCTGAAGCCAGGCACAGACACTGGCCTGGACTCACTAAAAGATTAGATGCTCAGAGCATGTTTTTTAGCATTTTTATTAGCTGTTTGCTCCAAAAAGCAGCCTTTTGGAAGGAAGAAGTGAAAATGATCACCTTTTGATGGTGTTTGATTGGTCTTCTTGTATCTTTGTAATCCGCTTTTTGCTTTTTTAAATTCCTGTCTGTATAGATTTTCTGTCTTTGTGTTTGCGTCTCATGACGTGTGCCGGTGTGTTTTTTTTGTTTCCTTGCATTGAGGTATTGAGCTTCCCATGCGGCACCTTTGTTCCCGTGTATCCATTACACTTCCCTCACGAACACGTGACCTTTGTCTCCCTCAACGCTGACACCTCCGCCAATCAGGTGGCCCCGTCTGGCCCCCCTCCAGCCATGGCCCTTGAACCCCCACCAGAGGTCAAAACCATGACTGGGATTTGATTAACCTCCCACATTGTTCCCTAAGACTGTCTGCCAGTCAGAGTTAGGGAAGAAAGGATTCATTGCTATTCAAAGTCAGATGCTTCCAAGATGGTTTCGTCTTAACCTTGATGTAGAGTGTTGTTGTGATATAGGGTTATAATGGCAGTTGTGAAGTCTGATTTTGATGCTTAGGATGTGCTCGGAATTAAGTCAAATCGTGGAGTTGAAGGGAGTGGCTCAGTATCAAGGAACGTAGATATTAAAACTGTTTAGGACAACATTTGTACAATCACTGTGCCACAGTCAAAACCTAAGCCATTAAGCTGTTTCTACGCTATGTGAACCACGCCTATTATGCTTTGACACTTGATTCGTGATACTACCTCATCATCCAGTTCTTAGGAACATTCCTGTGACGTAGAATTCAAATAAATAATGCAGCTTATCAAAGGAACAAGCAAAGTCTTTGAGCTAATTTGGGCACAACTGACGCCTTTCAGAGCAGTCCCGGTGTTTAGAATGGATCCTGCAGAAATAAACTGTCGCTTTTTTTGAGCAAAGCTAGAATCGCCAACGACCTTAAAGGTACCTGAATTAACCATGGAGCTGTTGTCACCCAGGGAAAGGAAATACCTCGGTGTGGGCTCTATAAGTAAACATAGCTGCAAACAGGCTCGGGCAGAGGGGTCCCGCTGCAGATGCTGAAACACATTCAGGAAGATTAGAAGCTTAAACGTATGCACAGTGGCTTCATTTAGACGTCCAATGACTCCCATAACAGTCGGCTAGCTTTGGTTTGTTTTGCAGCAGCTCTTAACAATTTAGTTCAGGTACATGGAACCTTGAAAATAAATCTGGAATATCTGCATTCATCAGGATCCCAGATGTTGAAGTTCTGTTTTATTGCTCCTTTCCCCTGCTGGTTCATGTTCAGTGCAGTCAGGGCTAGCTGTCTGTTTTGCTAAAGAACTGCTAAAAGTAGCTGGGCAGAACACATATTATGTTTACCTTCTCGGTGTAATGAATAGCAGCTTATTGGAGAGACTGTTTAGATGTGCTCAATCTGACTTTAGCTTAACTTTAAAAGGAGTTGGCTGGTGTTTTCTGTCATTTTTGGGAGAACCTGTTGGTTAAAAAAGAACAACTGAAAAAACAAAGTCAAAATACAGAACTGGCCGATTATGCAAAGTTCAAACACACACACACGCACACACATCATTATCTATTCCACATTGAGGAACATTTTGTTCACTGCTGTAGCGGACACAGCCCTACAACAGACTTTTGTCATCCTACTAACCGAGATAACACCCCAAAGAATGGAAACTACATCATGCGTAAAAGGTTTCAAAAATAGCGTAAAATTTGCATAGTTTTTAAATAGATAATCAAAACGCCAGTTAGCTGCTTTAAACATTTATTTGGATTCTCTAACTTTTCTAAAAATTGCTTTCACTCTCCTACATACATGTGGACTAAAAGAGTAAAATCACCCCCCCTAGTTAGGGTATTGTATCCATCCAGCCTGACTGTACTGGGGTTTCACACCATATGCCGGCCCAGCTGCTGCTCATATAGGTGGTTAGGGCTGGAATCCCCTGCCAAAGCATGGTTTTGGGTGTGTTTGTGTTCCTGCCTGTGCGGTAAACACTGGCCACCACTGACACTAAAGTTACACAAGCCCAGAAGAGTTTCAGCTCCTTCTTGTCAAAGTATGGTATATATAAATGTTAGCTTTTTTGTACGGAACTCCCTGTTAATCAGATGCGTGCCCTGAGTAGGGAAACAGTGCATGAAGTGCGGTTTGTTGGTGTGCATGTGCACTTATTGTGCAGCACCACGTTCGCACAGGATGCTGAAACAACAACCACTGAAAGGTGTTTCACTCCATACCACCCACAGGAGTGTTCATTTATTGCTTTCATTACTTTGTACCCATTGTTCTGAATTAAGTCAAAGCTTTGAGGCAGCAGCCTTTCAGTTGAGGTTGAAAGTGGCGGCCGGGCACCTGCAGTTTTGGATTTCACTTATTGGGCTCTTTCAAATGACGGTTACAGTTACTAAGCTCTAAGATGAGGCTCCGCGTTGCGCATGGTTTCACATCTCAGTTGCTGCCCATCATGAAGAAAACATAATAGGTTTCAGGAAAACACAGGGTGCTCTGCCAGTTTCAGCTCTGATGGTGTGTGTACATTATCAACTACAATATGCTACATTAATAATGCATTTCCAGCTTCACAGGCTCAGGTGTTGTTTTTCATATTGTAATGAGACCCTAATTCCAGCTTCAACAAAAGCTGGGCCTCTATATGATGCTATCACCTAAGGAAAGAAAGAGGAAGTGTTGTATTTTTGGTTTATGCATTTCCACTATGACGTAGACTACTTTAAAAAAAAGAGAAGTGTGACAAAGGAGGTTGATGGTAGTTAGTACATCCTGTCTTAAGAAGTTTGACTTGAGCCACCATTTCATGACTCTTCGCTTGCATGATTATAAACGGGAAAAAACCTGACTTAAAAGCGCTACAACCTGTGAAAACTAAGCAGTAAATCAAGCATACATAAACTCACATAGAAAATAAACATATTTTTTTTACACATCTCAGTGGCTGGAATGATTGTTTATCGCTTTATGTTCGTAAAGTAGCATCTCTCTGTTTGTTATTTGCACACAACTCGCTATTTTTTGCAGGTCGCTCTTCATAAGGTTGGATAAAAGTTTAAAATGGTGTCACTATCAGCTCCAAGTTCATTCAGATGGTTAAAATGAACCACGTCACTTTTTAAAATAGGAAGTAATTTTCCCCGGTTTCTATTTTGCCTTCTCAAAATTGCCACTAAATCTCCAATTTGATTGTTTAAACTTTTTATTAATTATTATTATTTATCATTTTTGTGCATTGCAGAGGGAGAGTTTCTCCGTCTACGGAGAATATTGCAGTAACCACGAGAAGGCTTTGCGGCTTCTCATGGAGCTGAACAAGATCCCCAACATCAGGACCTTCCTCCTGGTAAGACAGCGTAGCTCCTCTTCTCCAGCTTTCTTCCTTTTACTACTTTGAGTCTGACTGACTTTCCCCTGTTAATTGAATACAACACATCCCATTGTTACAGTCATTTTCTCGCCATATTGGCTCTTCTCCTCAAGCCGTTGCTGAGCTGGTGTTTTGTAATCCGCTTTTTTTCTCTTTGCCCTACATTTCTTCCTGTGATTCTCCACTTGCTTTTTTTCTGGCGTCTATCCATGCCTCTCCATTTACCCAATTTGTACCACCTCTGCTTCCATGTTAACACTTGGATCAGGGGCAGAAACCACAACAAGGGTCAGGGGGTTCTTCCTGCCCGGACAGGATGCTACCCCCATCAAGGTCACTTTTGTGTATTGTTACACTTGTAGTGTTTCCGCTGCCAGCTGTTTCCGTGTTTTGACACCCAAACCTTTGGGTCCCAGACAATGAACTGAGCTGAAAACGGTGACGGGGCCCCTTGAGTCGGGGCCCAACCAATGAAATCATCAGCCGATTCTGGGCCAGCCAGCTGTGGAGAGTTGGCAGCCTCCTTGGGACTGGCAAACAGATCTGAGGCCCGTGTTTGTCATTGTCTGGTTTGCTTCCATGGCATTATTTTGATCCACAGGGCTGGAGTCGGTATTGTTTGTTCTTTAGCATTTAGCTTTCCCCCCCCCCCCAGTCATCCAGAGGGTAATAGGTAGGTCCCATGTAACACTGTTGCTTCCAAAAATAAATGTATGCAGCATCTGTTCTGTATCAAGGCCGCCAGGCCTGCTCAATATAATCTCAAAGACTGGATAAACACTGTTTTACAGAATCCAAAATCAAGGTTATGACCAGAATATATCACCACTGGCTGCTTTCGCAGTCGAGTTTTTTGTCCACATTTGGATATTCAGTGTTCGTCTATCCTTATTAAATCTCACAGTACATGATGAATGATAATAATCATGATGAAAATTTGCTGAAATGATGTGTTAATTGTATTTTAAAAATAAAGGAGTGAAGTAAAAGCAAAAGGAGGTCAGACAGATGAGCAGAGAGACTCCTGGCTTGAGGCAGGCAGATTACAAATAAGCTGAAGATGAGAGAGAAAGAAAACTAGGGAACATGGAGTGTAAAATGGGGGTGTGGAAAAGAAATGGTTTGGAAGAGAGATTAAAACAGTAGGAATTGGAAGAAAAATGTCTTTTTTTTTATTTAAACAAAAATGCCTCACAGATCTAACCAGCCTGTCTTGCTCTGTTAAGACTTAAAAGAAATTGCCATATGATTATAATGCTCTAAAGCTATCCCCAGCCTGAGTTCCCAGTGGAGAAGACTCCAGTAGTTTATCTGCATGGCCGCTTTTGATCTTTCATCCCATCCCATGAGCTCATAGTATAACAGGCTGGGTTCCATCAAAATACGAGGCATGGACAAACCATGAACAAGCAACCATACTCCCTTCGACACATCTGAAGAAGCCCCTCCTTTAAACTGTTTCTATAGAGTAACATCTTAGAGCCCAAAGTTTCTGAGCATAAAGGATGGATTTTAATGGTCTCTCATATATCTAATTTCTAAGAGTTGATGTTTTATTCAAACTTAGGATATTTAAAGATTCTCAAAAACAATAAAGAAAATACAAACCAAAGGTCGTAAGTTTTTTTTCTTATTTTTCAAGCTCACAAATACCCCCGACCATAATGCAACAGGTAATGAGCACACTGTAATACTCGGAATCTGCGTACAGTTGAGCAGAAACGTGTAATAAGATGTATTTCATCATACCAAACCTTGCAAAAATGTTATTGACGTCATTTTCCAAGTGCAGGTTTTGTGGTTTGGACTTACCAAATCCAAGGTAAATCACCTTATTGAATAAACAACTTGATGGAATGAGTGTTGTTGTTGCTCTATATTTCAGTCATGTGACATGAGAGCGATAAAAGAGGAAACAAACTAACAAATAAACTGAAAATGAGAAAGAAGTAACATAGGGCTACAAAACACCTATTTCATAATCACAATAACACAGACAAGTTAACCGATTATATATAAATTGTAGTAATTAAAAGACAAGGGGATGTTGGGAATGTTGTGATAAATTTGGGGGAGACAGAATTATTTTATTTTTTTTACATAGCAACAGTGAGAGAAAGGTGATATCCTCCGCTGCTATTAAGAGACAATTTGAAATGTAAACCCTTACTGAGATGCCTCATCTTCCTTATTTCAAGCAATGCACGGATTTTCTTGCCGTAGATGCCGTTTTTGTGGTCTTACTGATGCTTTTTGTTGTCTGGTCTTTAGTGTCTACTCTGATCTTAATCCTCCTTTAGATGCACATTCATAGACAACGTAATTGCACATTTCTTGGTCAAGTTGTTTTATTTACTCTTGTTCTCTCTCTTCCTTTCTTACAAAGCACTGTATGCTACTTGGAGGGAAGAAGAGTACAGATATCCCTCTGGAAGGCTACCTTCTCACTCCAATTCAGAGGATTTGCAAGTACCCTCTGCTGCTGAAGGTGACTCCATGTTATGATAATTATGCAACAATTTTGACATGAAACAAAAATGCTAGCCTTGTTTGTCACCACAAACTACTGTAATGGTTCAAAACTGAAAAGTACTCATTTACAAACCTGGCCAGGGAGGCACCAGTATAAAAGGTATACCAGAACAAAGAGTAGAGCAGGAAGTGTATACCAGTATAAAGGGTTTACCAGTATAAAGAGTATCCCAGAAAAAGGGTATAACAATAGAAAGAGTATACCAGTACAAACGGCATACCAGTAGAAATTGTATACAAGTTCAAAGAGTATACTAGGAGAAAGGGTATACGACTACAAAGGGCATACCAGCATACAGGGTATACTGGTATAAATGGTATAACAGTGTAAAGAGTGGCATAATTTCCTCAGAATGTTTATGATATTCGTAATAACCTCCTTTTCCGACAATATAGGAATTACATAAGCGAACTCCTAAGAAGCATGCTGATTATCCAGCGGTGGAAGAGGCTCTGCAGGCCATGAAAGCTGTGTGCTCCAACATCAATGAGACCAAGAGGCAGATGGAGAAGCTGGAGGCCCTAGAACAGCTGCAGTCTCACATCGAAGGCTGGGAGGTGAGAAAAGAAAGAATGGAATGAAAGAGATGGACAATTGAGAAAACATCATTTGGAGATGGAAACCTTAAGAAGACTTTTTTTGGGGTGTGTAATACAGTATTTTAAATGCAACTCAGAAAAACCAAATCCTGCTATAAAGCCAACCCAAACCCACCAGATTTGTTTTAGAAAGACCTCAGCTACTGCAGTCCTCGACTGTCTTAACAGCTAAACTCAACTGCAGTTAAATCACTGCTCCCAGTGCAGAGGCCATAGACGGGGCTTGGGAGCCAAGTGAAGGGTCTGGTGCATTTTTCACGCCTCCCTCACCCACCACAACAGAGGCCTTGTCTGTACGGGCACCAATGGGACAATCCACCCACACAGGGTGCCGAAGAGATGCCAACAGGCTCACTGCCCAATCAAAAGAGACCTAAGAAGCAGAGCTCCACTCTAACATGTCCTGGGAGGGTTATATGCTGGAACCTCGGGAGGGAGAATAGAGGAAAAGGGATAGAAGCACAGAGTGGGTCCCATTGGGACGCCCAGAGTATCTGTTTGTCAAAGTAGATGCTTGTCCTCTTTTTCTAAGTCATCACTTGACTTAGAAAAAAAAACAGTCCTCCAACAGAACAAACAGTTGTTTAACTTTTATCCTCTGATAGTAGAGATTATAGTAAAGGTAGTTTATTGTAAATTTTTTCTATTACGTCTGGCGTTTTTTTTTTCACCTTAAAGGGGACGTTTTATGATGGAACAATTCATTGTCATGTATTTCAAACAAAGCAAAATATTTGGGTTTTTAATATGTTGGAGCATAAAACAATAATAACAGTAAATAACAAATAGTATATTTTGACTGAATAATTCAAAATGTCCATACCGCTTTATACTGTCCCATAAATTATATTGGAACATCTCACATTTTTTGAGGAAAAAAAACTCAAGCAGACTTTAAGTGTTCAGATTCAACTGCTTTTTCGTCAACAGCAGGATCGGGAAGACACTTTACCGCAATCCTGCCACCCCCAGCGAACCTTCAGCCTAACAGCATTAGTCTCGCCCTTCTTTCCTTTCTGCAGCCACTCTCAGAGGCTAATCACCTCCAGGCCTAATGGAGGAGGCCGCCGGTAGTGTCGAATCAGTCCCAGACACATTACTGGTGCTTGGGTACACTGTGCGTGCACACACGCACACGCATGCAGTCACTCCAACAACGCATTTGACCACCTCATGCTCCTCAACACACATTAGATGTGTGTAGATGTGTGTGCAGGAACACCAACAACAAGGAAAGAAACGCTTGGAGAATCAGATTTCTGTCCAAGAAGGTTGTGAAAACGAGCATAGTCATATAATTAATAATCAATATTCAGTTATTGGCGGTTCAGAATCGGGTGTGACTATTCGAGATGGTGAGGGCATGTCTGATTGAGGTATTTGATGTTCCCACGTCAGATGTGAGACACCCTGAAAGCCCATGTCTCATAAGTGGGGACGTGGGGGATGATAGGTACCCCGCAGGTCAAAGAGAGGATGTTGTTTTCGCTCCACACATGGTTGCATTTAGTTCCGGATGATTTGGAGTGGAATGATCCATTTAACAATGAGTAATGAGTTGTCTTTTGCCTTTATTATCTCATTTATAGACCATTTTCTTTTCTTTTTTTTGACAGCTTAAACGATCTGGATGAATTCTCACTCCTGCCCTTAATCGAGTCACATTAAATCAGTTTATAATTATTTGCTCTTTTGGCTCTGATGTGTAGGAAGTCATTTCAGCTGTTGTTCACAACTTGGAGAGGAACATGTGAGCAAAAATTGCTCAAGCATGCATCCGTGAAATCCGTGTTTCTGTTCCTCAGTAAAATCATTGGCAACAAATAGCTAATGCAAAGGGATGTTAGTCACTGGTCTAATAATCCAAATGTTTTTCAGAAAGGTTAATGAGACGCCATGCTGTTGTCAGTCAGAGGTTTTTTCATATCAAACAGACCAAAGATTGATGCCAAGGAAAAAAAACAAGAAGGTTAATATAATCAATTTAATTTAAATACATTTTCTTTTTTAAATATAAAGAATGAAGGTAAATGATTGTATCCATATGTGTTAAAATGTGAGGAACAGAGAAACCGCTCTTAACATTTGATGTGGCCGTAGTGATTCCAGCTTTGCCCCGTTTCCTTCAAGAGCAGAAGGTTGTTTCAGTCTTAACAGGCTGCGATATATTCGGTCGAACCAGATGAGAGGAGGCTGCTCATGTCCTCTGAAGATGAGAAATTGCGGTGTAACATCATCCAACCTCTTGAATAAATACACTGTGCCAGACAAAGCTTTTACAGCTTTATTTTACTTCAGTTCTATTCCATCTTGCCGTGAGTAGTCTTTGGATAAGGTTTTACCCGAGTACATGTTTTTTAAGTTTTAAACATGTTCCATTTTACGATTAATCTTTTTTTCTTTCTGAGTAGATACAGCTGTTTTTTTATTTGTAAGGACACATTAACATGCTGTTCAGCAAAGGGGAAAAAACTACAGGTCAAGGCAACAGTTGTATTAGAGCAACTTCTCCATTGTAGTGTTTAATACTTTTTATCAACTCCCGTGATATGAATTAGCACAAAAACAACTTGGTTTGCAGTTTGGCTGCAATACTACGAATCTGCTGTTAGGCTTTACCACAATGTGAAAGCTAAGATTAGCTTTCATGGCAATAGCTCAGTTTTTGACTGGCAGTAGACTAACTGGCCCTGACGGTACAGTTAATATTGTGGTTTTGCTCAGCAAAAACACTGCATGAGTTTGGGTGGAGACAGCTTTGTTCGCCCTTTCCTATCATTGACGACAGAATGAAAACAAGTAGTTCTCACTGTCTGAGTTTGGTATTCATATTGTTTGACTGGGGTTGTGAACTCCTCAGGTTATTATACAACAGTGTTTTTCTTTTCAGATGTACAATTTCAGTTTCCGTGCTCTGCTGAGTTAAAATAAGCCAAGTCATCCATTCTATTCCATCGTTTTTCTTTTTTTCTCCAGGGAACAAACCTGACGGATATCTGCACGGAGTTGCTGCTGCATGGCAATCTCCTCAAAATCTCAGCCGGCAATATCCAGGAACGCGTCTTCTTCCTGTTTGACAACCTCTTGGTTTACTGCAAAAGAAAGTCCAGGTGAGAAAGGCAGCATTTGCACGTCCGCACATTAGCCTGCAAAAAGTCCAAGGAGCGAGAACAAGAAAGCATTCAACGCTGTTCTTCAGTGACTGAAAGAAGGAGCCCAGACATGGAATTTTGCTACAAATGCTCACATTCTGTTGGTGTAGACTAATTATGAGTTTGCAAGCAAAGAAAAAAAAAAAAACGTATGCAGAAGTGTACCTGCGTCTGTATGGATTAGCATGCGTTGTAAACACAAGCTGTTTTCTTACCTCGTGCCACTGGCATCAGAGGATGTTTTCCCTCCTGTGAGTAACCACGGTGTTGTCTCTTTTCCAAGGGTTTCTGGAAAGAAGTCTACCAAGAGGACCAAGTCTATCAACGGGCCTCTCTATGTGTTCAGAGGCCGAATCAACACGGAGGTCATGGAGGTGGAAAATGTGGAAGATGGAACGGGTTGGTGTTTGCTCAGTAGCTTTAACTTCAGAGACTGTCTATATTCATTTGAATTCTCCAGGGGTATTTGTTAGACTGTTTCTTGTGAGTTTTCCCTTTGTGACCTGATTTGATATGGAAAAATGACATCGTACACAAATAGTTACTACTCTGTTTGCTCACTCTTTATTTCACCTCGCAGTTCATGAAACTGTGCCATTTTTTAGTCTGCTGCCTGGATATGAATCGGGTTCTTGTTGACAGTTTGGGTGGGGCATCTTATTCGCATACCTAGTTTCAAACAGGATGTAGCTTGCAACCTGATGTAGCACCCTTTGATATCACCTCTTGATATTTAGTAGTAGGTGGATGTGTTTCGTAATAATCTGAGGTGTAACAGCATTCTTGAACGAGGAGATAAACTCGATGTGTCAAATGTAAAAAGCTAGTTTGCGGGCTGGTGGTGATTTGCCCATCACTCGGCTCATTTTGAAGCTGTGTGTTTTTTTTGTGTGTGTGTTTTTTTCCATGAGGCTTCACATGGTGTCTGCTGATGTAGAAACTTGGTCTTCCTCCATCTCACGTTTCCTCTTTTTTTCTTATTTCTCCTCTCTGGTCTGGCATGATTTTTCTGCCGGTTCACATGACTTGTTTCTGCCCAATGGCTTCTTGTTATCACATTTAGGCTGCTGAAAGGGAAACCGCAAAGAAAAACATGCCCTCTTCACAGAATTAAGAGGCACCGCACTGGAAACACACAGATGATCTGATTACAAACTGTGAATGACGTGAGAAAAGCCTCTGTTGAAAACCTGTCCTGTAGAGTTAGCGGAGAGATTATCATTGTTAGTTGACGGTTTATAAGAGCAACACAGTTAAAAAAAAAACAAAAAAAAAACAAATCAGACTTTACCGGGAACCTCTTTGGTTAATTAATTTAGGGCTGAGCAGAAATGTGTTCAGCTCCCGTCTCCACCGAATCACACTGCTGTATTGTTTTCTTAGCAGATGTGAGTGTGCTCCCACACATTTGTAAAGGAATCCAACCCTTCTGTCCTAGTAGCTGAACCTAATAGACTTTTACAACATGTGTCTCAACACAGGTCCCTGCTCTGCCAGAAAGGCAGGAGCTGCTCCCTGTGGGGCCGAAAGTCTCACGTCTATTTATATGACCTTTGAGCACGGGACTAATGCACTCCATTACTAGCGGCCATTAATTATTCAGAGGCCGCTCACCTGCAGCTGAGAGGATGATAGAATTAGAAATGGACACAAAGGCAGATTTTGTTGAGTCAGTGAAAAGAGGGTATTTTACTGCTTTAATGGAGGATTCTGTTATTACGGAGGCAGAAATTCTCTTTAGGGTCTGCATTAATGTGCAAAACCTTTGCAAACATTATTTTATTATGGTTACTTCCTTGATTTAACATTTAAACTAGTGTTTAAAGGTTAGGGTTAGGGTTAGGGTTAACCCAAACCTTTACCCATCAGTTGCATCGAGAAAAAGTTCCACAAAATAATTTTCAAATTATTTTAGGTGTATTACTGTCATTGAGGCTCTTTCCTGTGTAAGTTTAAAAGGTTAGAAGGAGTGAAAAGCCTTTTGGTAAAGTCTCAAAATAGGTTAAGACAGATTATGTGTGAACGATGTGCCTTTGCTGAACCCTTTTTCCCTCAATCCCTTTGTTCCTTTGCTTTCCAGCGGACTATCACAGCAATAACTACACAGTGACTAATGGCTGGAAGATCCACAACACGGCTAAGAACAAGTGGTTTGTCTGCATGGCCAAAAATGCAGAGGACAAGCAGAAGTGGCTGGATGCCATCTTGAGGGAACGAGAACAGAGGGAGAGTAAGTAATGCTTTTTAAAGGCTATTTTTATAGGTAGCTCAACTGTTTCTTTTTTGTCTACTTTTTATTTGTTATCTTGCTCGGAAAGCCATTGAAATGTCAAAAGGAGATTTATAAGGAAACCTGAAGGGGCATTCAGTTATTTATGTCATAGGAGTTTATCAGATAAAAACTAAAAGGGCTTCCTTCGTGACTGTTTTGCAACTTTATTTCTTGACTGCAAAGGTTTTTTTTTCTTTTTATGCTCTATATACCTTCCAAAATATTGACCCACCCTCAGTTCTGTATGTATTGCCAGAAACATGCATAAGCTCATGCAGCAATCCATCAACGTTTTTGCCAACATAAATGTACATACAGTAATCTTCCCCAGTCTTCCCATTTACTTTAATGACTCACTGCACACCCTGTTGAAATGGGCAGTTTCTTTTGCCAAAAACTCTCTGGAACCCCCTTGTACTTGCAGCTAAACAAAAGGTAGAAACCAAGTGTGTTCTCACAGCAGACTGTCAGTAACTGCGTGCTGAAAGATGCTATTTATCTAGAAAAAACACTGGTTCATCCCTTGAGTTAGATGCCTTTTTTGTATGAAAAGTCCATAGATTAGTGTTAATGACTTTGCAAAGAATATGAGTAAATAGTTTAGTAAAGTACGCGTGAAGGTAAACAGCTTAAACACGTCAGAAAGGCCAAATCCTTCTCATAACGACTTTGTTTCCCAGTCCTGTTAAGCTGCCTGCACAGTCCCACAGTGCCCCAGGATGTTGCTTTACTCCTAACTGATTACTTGTTAATCGAAAATAGTGCACCAGTTATGCTCCTGTGCATGTTGGTGTCAATCTACGTGCACGAGCCTTTGCCTGGCTCAGCACACTGTAGCAGCTGTGTATGCGCCTGTTACCTGGATACTGTGTTTATGTCCTTTAGCCACGTCCTACCTTGAACAAGCTGTCTACCTTTGTTTATAAAATAGAGAGTTAGGGTGACATGCTCTTTTTTTTGCCTTTTTTTTTGGCGTCCCTGGTTTACACATGCTGTTGAGGCTGATGCGTCGCACCATTTTCTGCACATCTGTGCAACAGAGATGTTTTTCTATCCAATCTCTTTTTGTCCTGGCACCGATAAATGTCTCATTCACAAGCAAAAGAAAGGCCAAAAACAGAGCTTTCCCTTGAATTCTTAAAATAGAAAAGCATTTGCTTTTCAAATAAAGAAGAGCACAAGTACCTTCGAAGTGACAATTGTATTCTGATAAATGTGCACAAAGTGATTTGCCATGTCAAAGGGTCTCTCATTCATAGTAAATGACATCCTCTGCACCACCTCCATTGATTTCGAAATCCTAATGGAAATCGATCCCTTTTGCCTGTGCTGTTGTTTTTCTTTCCACTCATAACTTCCATCTTCTCTCCTCAAAATATGTTCCCACCTGTTCAGCGCTTGCCATCTGTCTTTATTATGTTCCGTGCATTAGGCAGTGTGAAAGGCTTTGGCCAGATTTGTGGTGGTACACAAGAGGCCACCTGATAGCGTTGATGGTTAAAACTTAAACTGGACCCCCAAAGCCAATGCAACATTAAACATGGATCAGGGGAATGTGGCAGCTTCAGCTGTGTCTGTGGTTTTGTTGAGGACGATTATCAACGTGTAACCGCAGCCCTTTCCCAGATAAGATTTGTATTCTGGATCTTGTTGTAAGTTAGTATCTGCAGTGGGGTGGGATGCGTTCAGATCTCATGATGAAAGGGTTTCAGACTACAGATAAGTACGGAGGAGTGTGCTGCAGCTTGTGGTGTTAGGTTTCAGCCCTAGCGGAAATTGACCTGAGGCTAACAGATGCCAGATCAGTCACAGTGCCCAGTTTCAACTACTCTCTCCTCTTCTGTTACCCTCTCTACGCTATATTTTACTTTCAGGGTTCTTACCTTTTTCAGTCCATCAAGACAGCATTGGCTTGAGTTTTGCAGCAAATCTAATAGATAATTCTTTTCACTTCATTCCCCACCTGCTTTATTCCTTTTAAAGACACATCTTATATCGCGTGGCCTTTTTCCATGTGCTGATGCAACCCTACTTTCAGATTTCTATTACTCCAAAAGACTTTAAGTGTTCGGCCACTGCCAGCTGGAGGAGTTGCTTTTGTATGGAAGTTAAGGCAATCACATGGCTCCAATGATGTGTTATGGTTTCATCTTGTGCCAGTGAGGGCAGGGAGACGAGGGCCAGCTAAAGACGAGCTCTGACAGCTGGAGCAGAGGCCGCGGGGGCTCTTCAACTGGACAGACTCCGTCTGTTGTTCAATGACACTCATTGTTTAACTCTACTCCAGCTGCTGCCGAATGAAACGCGACCCCACCTCCATCGCAGTCTGGCCGCGGAGATCCCCAACGATTCAATGGGAAAATTGGTCTCAAGACTAAGTGTAAATTCATGCATTGTTTGTCCCGGGACCATCCCTCTCAACTGGTCAGACTCCCACCCCATCAAGCAGCTTTCTACCCTGAAAAGGTCTGAGCGCATAATGAGATTTAAAAGGTATTAGTTTTCAGCAGGGATAATGGACGGATCAGCGTAATTATAAAGATCCAGGAGACCCCGGTAACAATATGTCTTGGCCTTTCTTGATAACTTTGCAACACACTGACAAAATAATTATCTTTGCATTTTTGTTGTTAAGTTTGACAGAAAAATCAGTTTTGAGATTGTACTTCAACTCTTTACCTTGAAAAGAGTTTTGATCAGAAAGAAAATTGGCTAACGGCAAGCTGATAATGGAGTTGTTGGGACAGGGCCCTAAAGGTTTTGGGTTCCTTGCCTGATAAAGGTGTCACGCATGTATAGCACAAGCCTTATAAAGCGCATTACAGCTTGTAAAACAGAGCATTTTAGTTGTGACTTTAGAAGCTTGATGCACCTCTCAGAGTTTAGCAGATTAGGGAGTCGCAGTGAAACAGAGTTGAGTTGCTCCAGTCTAAAGGTCTCAGTGCAATTCGGAAGTTCATCAAAGCCCACAGTGAGGTTAAACTGCTCAGCAGTTTGCTCAATAAAAAGGGTTTACAGGCTTTACAATGGTCCCTCACATGTTCTGTGTTAGAGCGCAGGAATAATGGTGAACAAATCCACACTGAAACCAGATCAAAATCACCCTGCCCTCCTGAACTTGACTTACTGCTGGAGTCTAGGAGAGATTACCATCTGGGCTTGTTTCAGAGGTTTGAGGCAGACCCAAGCCTCCATACTCTGTTCCTGACTTTAAACCACCTGTATAGTAGCAGAACACAACCAGGCACTCCGGGCAAAGGACCATTTGTTTCTTGCAACAGAACCATGACACGCGTTTGCCTTTTAGCTTTGATATATATTTAGATAACCTCAAAAAGAAAGTGGAAATATCTGGATCTGCTGTATTTTTCTTGGCTGAACTTGAGTTTACACATTCTTTTCCCTTCCCACATATTTTTTGTTATCAACTTTCGCCCCAGCTTGAGTCTCATTCTATTGATGGCAACTACAGTAGATGTGACAAATCCTTGTTTTTCTCTTTTTGCTTTTAGGTCTCAAGCTGGGAATGGAACGAGACGCCTATGTGATGATTGCAGAGAAGGGCGAGAAGCTCTACCACATGATGATGACCAAGAGCAGGCACCTGATTAAAGATAGGCGCAGGAAACTCAGCATTGTGCCCAAGTGCTTCATGGGAAAGTGAGTTTCTTTCACCTCCAAAGTGTCTGTTTTTCATCAGGTTCCAAGAATGTGACTGCAACGTTATGCCGTTCACATGGGGTTCTTTACAAATTGTTACGTAAGATCAGCAGACTTTCAAAAGAGCTGCTGTCCAGTCTCCCTGGAGGCTTGGCAGCATGCCTGAGCTGTTGTATCCCAACATCCTCTTGTCCTGTAATGAGGCCCCCCTCAGAGGCTCCACTCATGGGTTATAGAAAGGGCCAAGTTGCTCCCAACATCCTCGTATCATTTGGCATCAAAACAGCAAGACTTTCAGATGCAGCAGACCTTTAGCCGAGTGCGTTCAGCAGGCCGTTCCCGTTCCTCTCCCCACAGCGTTTCAAGGCAGTGAATAGATTACGTGAGACCTGCTTAAGTTAGTTCTCATTTGCGATCCCGAGCAGCAATTAAAATTCTTCCCGGGCCTAGCTTTGGGAAACAACAAAATAAATAGACAAGGCTATGATAGGGACAGATGACTGAGCGAGCCAGGGAGCAGCCATTAATGTCTGCAAGGCTGCCAGTGAGGCCGCTCTCAGATCATTAAAAACACTGCTCATGAATCTGTTTTCCTACTAAAATAATGTGTACCCACTGACAGCCATGCATTAGCTTGTATGACATTAGCCACTTTGCCAAAGCTTCCATTTAATGGGCTTTTTGAAAGCATCACGATGGTTTTTCAAGAAATATTACATTACAATGCTGTCACTAGAAATGCCAAAGTAGAGGGTTTTTCCCACTCTTTCAACACATGTTCCTACGATTTGCACCGAGAAGTCATGTTTTATGTTCTCCGCAAGTCGGACTACATGAACCCTTTTTTTTTTTTTTTCTTGGACACAGATATTTCTTTCTGGTTTGTGGTGTGTTTTTTCTTGTCCGCATTGTTTCAGGCTAGTGTTCCAGCCTCTCCCCTTCCTTCTCTTTCAGCTCCCTCGCTTTTTCTCACTTTATCCCACATTCATTTCCTGTCGATGAGAGCACCCTGAATTATCTCTCCATTTGTCGTTCTGATGGAGTTAACAACAGGAATAGTTTGAGTGCTCATTGCATTAAACAAGGATGCTGCCTGCCGATTTGATAGCACCCGCTTGTCTTGATATCCTAATTCCATCAAGTGTGTGCTGTTCACAGTGGAAACTGGCCAGCGTTAACACACTTTATGTTCTCTTACTGGATTACCTTTGGTTGTACAGGTGCTTACCTGTCATCATGATGAGGTAATTTAAAGTGAAAGCAAATCATATCCTCATACTTTTATGAGGAATTATGTGGTCCTGGCCTTAAGGTGTCCTCGGGCCAGGAGAAGATACAATTAAATCACATTTTCCACTTCATTTATTGGTTTTGTTCTTGACGTGGGGAGAAGTATTATCTGTTGCCTTTTGGAGTGCAAAGATTTGCCGTCGCACAATGTTTTATCCTATGACACAAAAGGAATCCATTCACACAAATTTGTAACTTAAATGGCTTCAGATATTGTTTCCTCCCCCCCAAAAAAATCCAAAAACTGCACTGTTAACACCGCTGATCTTCAGTTGCAGTTTTATTGTGATGAACACCTATGAGCTTCACAGATCAAATGCTGAAATGGCCACAAATCCATTGTCATTCTCTTCTCATCCACACCTTGCCGCAGTTCATCATATTCGCTTTCGTTACAGCTGAGTCCAAAATGAACCTGACTGTTGCATAACACACACACACTCGCCACGCGCATCCCCGCAAATTAAGATGTCCCCTGTCAATGTCGATTATTAACCTCCGGCTTTGGCATGAGCATGACAGGAGACAATAAACCGACTCGAAAAAGATTTCTGGCCAAAAGAAACATGTGCTTGACTTCATATTGGAGTCAAAAGTGAGGGACTGTTCCCTGTCCGCCCACCCACAGGTTAGAGGACGCTCCTCTGGTCTCACTGAAGACTGACTTTAATGACGAAATATCTCCGCCCTCCGGGCAGACAGAGAGGTCCAACGGCAGATGGTTCAAATAGTCTGCGATTGTACATGAACACACACACTTCAGTCACGTGTGTGGGCAGACTTTATCCCTACAGATGCAGGCACCTTCAACCATGCATGCTGAAGATGCGTTACGTGATCAGAAAATGTCACTTTCTGTAACCGTTCTGTGACTCCCAATCAAAAAGCACACACTTAGGAAACCATTTCTTACACACACATGTTCCAAATTCGCTCCAATGCAAGGGTGTTCACTCTTAGAATAAATTAACACACACATACACACACACACACATATATATGTGCACATTATTTCCTCCCATTCACTGGTCATGAATATCAAGTAACATGATTTCACTCCACAGCATGAAAGACGAAAAGGGCAGGAATGTAATTTCCTCCGTCAAACATTTGTTCTCTCTGGGTGCGAAGACGAGAGCTGAAAGGCGCGTGGTTCACGTGTGTCCTGAAAGATGTAGAAGGATTTAGCCGAATTCATATTACCTGCAGCTGCACCTCATTCTGGAAAAATACACAACCTGTACACAAATAACCTTGCAACTTTGTCACCATGTTGCATTGCACAACTGTTCCCAGAGGACATCCAGGCCAGCTCAGCTTCAGAAAGGATACATTTCACTGGTAGTGTCATCTAGGTCGGCTGTATATGGTGGGCTCTGTGCCACAAGTTCGACAGGTAAACAACACTTCTTCCCTGGTCTAAGTCCAGTGGGCTACAAGGAATAAGAACTCTGCCCTGTTTCCAAACGAAGGTCAATGCTGGTGATTAACCAGATTTTAATGTCTCATTTTGGCTCAAACATTACAGAATGGCTTAGTTTTTTTTATTTTAATTTTTAATTTTTTACCACAGATCACATAAAACTGAGATTTTTCAAATTTGACTAATATTTTCCCAGGCTGAAAGTGTTTGTTTGACTAATTTCACAGCATTGTTTGCTCTGGTAGCTCCACTAACCAACTATTGGGAGTTGGTTTACTACATTTACCAAATATATATATATATGTGCACAAAAGCCCTGTTTACCCAACAGAATATTGTATTGGATCAGGTGACAAGAGTTGCCTCTTTTTTACCTGTCAGTTATCATGTTATGCCTGATTAGCAATCAGATCTTATCTGGTGACAGACAACAGGAAACAGATGTTAATACCTTCAAACCAAGTTTCCTCACATTTGGCTGTCATGCTGTGTGTTTTATGATTGGGGCTGTGTTTACTCTAAGCATTGCGAAAGAGAAAAAGCCAGAAAATATAAGCTGACGTCTTAACTAAAAGATGTCAACTTCATCAGCAGAACTGAACATAACTAACTTGATTTCATATGGCACCCCCACTGTGTGGTTTTACAAAGCAGTGAAAGGTTAAAACGTCTCGGTGAGTGATCTTACACCAAATACTGAGATGTACTTTAAGAATCCTGACCATTTCTGCCTTTTTGTTGTGTTCCCTCAGCGAGTTTGTGTCATGGCTGATAGAAAGTGGAGAAATCAGTAAACCTGATGAGGGCGTCAACCTAGGACAAGCCTTACTGGAAAATGGCATCATTCACCATGGTGAGAAGAAGCAAAATCTTTATTTCTCAATGTTGTTGGTATGATGATGATTATTATTATTATTGTTGTTATTATTCCCTAATCTCAACACTGTTTCTTTAGTTTGTGAAACTACGAGCATTTCTTAATCCAGTATACCTAAGCCAAAAACAAGTCCTTCTTTTGGCTCAGGTTTTCTTTTATTGATTGTTTTTATCAGATTTTCCTCCTCGTGTCCGATACATTATATGGTAGAGCCTGTCATGATGAAACTCTTGGTCAGTGATCGGTAACACAATTTCTGGATTTGTGTATCACCGTTTACGCTCCGCTGACCTTTTTTCTTCAGGGTGACACTCAGAAATGCTCTATTCTGAATTATGCATCGAGAAACGAGACCAACAAACACAAGTCTCCAAAGGTCTATGAATAATTTATGAGTTCAGTTGTCCGGCATGTTGCTGAAGAGGCTTTCGCATGTTGTTGTTGCTGCAAACCGCAGTCACGATTTAAACAAATTCCAAACCTCACGGAAATGTTCTGAAAAAGAACGTTTATGTTCTTTAATACCTGTGGAAAATCCCCAGAGAGGCTCCCTCACAGTTGCCCACAGCCACAGAGCGAAACAATGATGACATTGAGGGCTCTGTGGGATAGCAGTGAGGTTTTACGGCCAAACCGGGGAGGTTCGAGCCTCGCAGGCAAATTAGATGGTGTCATCAGTTCGTCCCAGAGTGAGATGGATATTGTGGTGGAAACCTGTTGGTGTGCATCTGTAGATCGGATGCAACAGAAATAAGACAGTCGGCCCCATTCATGTGGTAAAACACGCTACCCCGTCAGGTTTAAAGGAGCTGCTTCAACACTTGAATAATTCCTCCATCATTTTATGAAAAGAAACAACTGACTTGATATTGCATTCCTTTGAATTTACTAGCTCATTTCAAGTCTAGACGAAAACCATCGGCTTGTTTGATTTTATTCCAGCTTGTTGTGGCAGAACCGAGCTCCTTCCGTTTGGCTGATTTCACTCTCAGCTTTCAGGCAGTCATGCACTTGAGCATTTTTTTCCTTTTTTCTGTTTTTGGTACATTATGAAAAAGATCTTGTTTTGGACATGTTTGGGTGGATCACTGCAAGTTGGGAGACTTTGAAGGAGCTCTCCCTCTACCTGCCGTTTAAAATGTCATTGCCTACTAGGGATGGGAATCTTCACCACCAAGGCGATACGATACACATCTCGATACACAGCCAACGATTCGATACATTCACGATTCATGGAATTTCTAGTGATAAGATTCGATACGATTCTCCAACCTCCTGCGATCCGGTGCGATACAGAACGATCTAAATTTAAAATGCTGCGATACGATACGATACGATACAATACAATACGATACGATGCAATGCAGAAGAAAAGTACACCATGGACTACATAGTTCAAGTTATGGCACGCAAGCTAACTGTGCCTTTTATTTTGAAACAAAGGAAGTGCAACTTAGAGAGTGATTGTCTCTCTGAAACTTTACAAGTGTAAACTTCAAACAAAAATAAGATTTCTCTGTAGTGCATGTTGTCCAACAATTAAAGCAAAGGGTTTACATATGGCCATTGTCTTGTCCAACTCTCCATCTCGTTTGTAGAAGCCAAAGTCTTTCCATACCGTTGACCTAAAGCGCGTAACCGAATGTATTATCTCTGTTTCGTTTTCCTCCATGCTAACGTGGTTTCTAGCTTGCCGCCTCTGTCCTCTTCCAAAGCGAGTTTAGACCCTCCTACTCGCGCGAGGCTTGGGGCGAGACTTGAGTGGCAGAGAGACTAGCATGCACGCCGTAGGCAGGCAACAGGGATGGAAAGAAACGCAACTAAAACTCAAAGACACGTTTCTAAAAAGTTATAATAGAAGATAATAATCGATTTGTATCGATTCAGGTAGTTTCGATACGATGCATCTCGAGTTTATGTGCGGTTTTTACCGATGCAGACGTTTGCAAATCGATTCAACCGTATCGCACAGGTCGTTCCGATATTCCGATACGCATCGGTGAATCTTGCCATGCCTATTGCCTACCCAACACAGACATAAATCTATGACTGCAGTTGCCTTCAAACTCTTAGCTGATTTTCCACCGTCACCCACTTAGCCCTGCAGATAAAATATGTAAAAGGTTTTCAACTGATTTCATAAAAAGCCTTAAGCTCAATACTGTTAAACGATGCGAAACTCTTGTGTTAAAGATAAATGAACGGCAGCTGGGATTCTAGCAACCCCCTGTAATTTATAATCCGTTTGCCTTTGTACATTCAAAAGGATCATTGGCTGAACCATGTGCTGTTCTCTGCTGAACATTGAGATTTATTGATTCATCCATGGACTGTCAGTCGTGAAAAGATGAAAACAAATCTGATTTCAGACAAATTCTGGCTGAATCCATTGAAGTGTCTCAGCCTTTGATGTTTGAATCCATCGGATAGTAGTACAGTGATACCAACTGCATTATTTCCTAAAAATACCTTCAAAAATGATGAAAAGAAATAATATGCGTAACATTCTTAAATAAATGCACATCACTCTTTGAAGATATGCCATTCTCAGTGGAATAATGCAACCTCGGTTCATCTAGGAGCCCACCTCAGCTGACGTCTGTTTTTCTGGTGATATTTCAGTGTCAGACAAGCACCAGTTCAAGAACGAGCAGGTGCTGTATCGCTTCCGCTATGACGACGGCACATACAAGGCCCGCAGTGAGATGGAGGACATCATATCTAAGGTACGCGGGATTCTGCTCTGGCTTTCCCCACTCATGTCATGCAAGACATGCCGAAACAAAGAGCAACAGTCTGAGCTATATGCGCGAATTGAAGTTCCGGTAAATTAGAAAGGACAATGGCAACCTGCTCTGTTCCAGCTCAACAAAAGCTTCCCTCATTTCTGCATCTCTGGAATACAGTGAAGATGTAGCTAAGTTCACTACGGTCATTTTTAAGGTTTATGTATACATAAAGTTCATGTAGACTGCCAGATGAACTTTTTAAAAGCCCCGGTTTCTTGTCATGGAGGAAAAACTCTGCCGGAGGCTATAAAAAAAAGTAGCTTAAAGGTTAAGAAATGATTTAAGGTTGTTATGTTAATTCTCAAAATATGGTTTTGAAATTTCTCTGAGAAAATGTGCGCCTCGGGGTAGCTATTTTCATGAACGGCAGGCTTAACTCTTGTCTGTGGTTGTGCCTGTTTATCCAAGGTGTGTATGATCCATGACTCAGCAGCTGTGTTTTCCTTTCTTTAAGGGTGTGCGGTTGTACTGCCGCCTCCACAGCCTCTACATGCCAGTCATCAAGTAAGTACCTGCCCTTGTCTCCTCTCCTTCTCCTTTACTCCCTCTCCCTCATATGCTAATCCTCCTAGCCTCCAGGTGCATGAATGCATATTCATGACAGATTCTCATTCACCCCGCATCAACCCCTTTCTGTAACGACTGAAAAAACTTGCAGCGATTTAATGAATTTTCGTCATGCGTTTCTTTCCCGGCCCGATCCGAGCTGCTGTATGTTCGGGCGTTAAGTTTTTAGTGCAGGTTTAAGATGCCAGGCCTTCACAAATGGAGGAAAGCTCTGAAGGGATTTGAGAGACCTACTTGGGAGCACTCATCATCTAACGTTTATAGTTTTGTGAGCTGGTTCATTACAAATCGCTGCTTTTATTAGGTGAGAGTGCAAATGATTACAGTAAAACGACAATTAATCATATTGATGGCTTGTATTACTCTTTGTGTGCTGCCTGTCTTTGTTTCACTTTCTTGCTTGCGCATGCAATACGCTCACTGATATGTAAACATACTTAATCTGAAACTAGTTGAGATATTAGATGTATAAATTCAGCCTTTGGTTAATCATTCTCTATACTTGTGTTTTGATTATAAATACGCAAACCCCTTAAACTCTCTTTAAACCTGAGATTAATCTATTGAGGATTGCATTCTTAAAGCTAAGTGCTGGGAAACAGAACAATGTAATCTCACTCCACAGAATGTTTTTCTACCTTTGGGTCTAAGAGTCTGAATTTACACAGCAGTACTGGAAATGTACATCGTCTCTCTCTGGCAACGTGAACAAAGATCTTCTCTCGATCACACCACCTATCATTCTATTCCTCCACCGTCATCTCTCCATCTTTCCCTCCATCACTCACTCACTGATTGAAGTGCCTGGGTTGCCATCAGTGCAAACAAAGAGCCTTTGGTGAGAGGACAAATCCCATTAATATACAAAGGCAATCCCTCTGCCTCCCAGTCAGTCATTATGTAACGCGGCCTCGCTTTTTCAATCCATAACTAAGCTGGTAGTGCAAACTTCAACTGCCAGTTATGTTTTAGTAATATATGTTGGTTTTATGGAAATGAATATAATAATCTGTTCTTCTGTTGAACAGTCTGACAAAGTCCCTGCTGATTTCTGCTGTAGAGAGTGATGCACTTTGGCCTGTTTTTGTGCACATCTTGTGCAGGCTGCAAATATTGCGTGCTAGACCGTCGTCTAGTTTGACGGTTTTCATTGCAAACTGGGTACATCGGCTCAGAGTGTGGAGCAGAATGTACCATTCAATCACCCAACCAAACATACATCCTCTGTTGTGTTTCCTGTTTCAGATGTTGACATGTTCAGTAGATAGTGCTCTGTGGTCGCCGGTATGAGTCCGCAAAAGCCCTCTGAATCGTAAACACGGTCGCGAAGAGCTCGTGCGGCTGGCTCTCAAAAGCAGAGAGCTTTAACAGACTGCCGTCGAAGAGGCATTCTTTCATGATAATGTCAGGATATCTGGCTGCCAGCTGAAGCTCGGAAGAAGCTGAGAGAAGCAGCAGGACAATTACTTCCAAACAGGAATGTATCGGTGCCTTTAAACCGAGACAGCCTTTTTAGAGTGGCCCAGTTAAAGCCTTTGTCATTCTAGATGCTACTAACACAGAACATGGTGTACCATAGAGGCTGTTGACCACAGATCGACCTTGTTTCACCATTGCATTGCCAAGACGCATTTTCTGCATCTGCTGCGCCTCTGACACAAAATCATCTGGTCAAAGTTCACAAGTGTAGAAAGCATAACAAGCCATTAAAGTTTTGCTTGGATCTTTAAAGAAAAAATGCTGTGCTGTCTGGGTTGCACTTATGTGTCATTACATTTTCTGAATGATACTATATTTGTTCTTCAACCTGTTGTCGCACCTTCAGGGACAGAGACCATCATCTGAAAACATTCAAATCTGTGGTGCCGGCTAGTAAACTGGTGGACTGGTTAATCTTGCAGGTAAGCAACTCTTAGCCTTACGAGAAGATGAGAAAAAATCTTTAAAAGGACACAAAAGGTAATTTAATTCCTTCCCTCTTTAATTGCCCTGCAGCGGTTGATACTTTGTGTCACTTTTTGCTTTTTGTAGAAGTCCACGTGCTTTTGTTTTTTGTTAAAATGGATATCATATCCTGGTATAAAACATTTTTGAACAGCCCCTGATATTTAGAATATTTTAAAAGAGAAAAACTACCGATAGGTGTTCCCCGAAAATTACAGTGAGGTAATATATTTTCAAGCTTATTATAAAAGTCATGAAAGTGTGTCATCAAGCAATGAACTATGTATTCATACCCCTCAAAAGGGAGATATATGCTGTTTTATTAGGTCTTTACTATGTGATGATGACATTAAAGTGAGCTAGAATCTCCTATTTGAATGCACTCCTTACTTTTATTGTCTTTATTAGGCACACAGTCATTAAGATGTGCTTGTCAGGGATTATCGTCCTGACTCTGACAGGGCAGCAGAGTGCCGTGCATGTGAAGGTGTAAACAGGCATTGTGGCCGACCAACTGTGCTGATTGATTTGGTTTCCCAGGGAGACTGCTCGACCCGAGAGGATGCCGTGACGTTGGGGCTGGGGCTCTGCAACAATGGATTCATGCACCACGGTGAGTTCAGTTTTTTCCACTCATGCAAAAACGGGCCTTCGATTTGACTATTGAATGAATGAAATTTGAACACTTGTTTAGCTCAGTAGCCAGTTTTAACAGGACAATCATGCGGCCACCTCTGTTGACGGGAATGATTTAATAGCGTTGCTAATTTACCACAGATTCCTTTTCATGTTGTTTTTTTTACATTTTTAATTAATTTCCTTCCCCGTCGGAGTCATTCCGTCTTGCGTGTGCAACTTAATTGCATCATCTTGCCCCTATCATCCTTACTTAGATCAGCTGTCATCTCGCACAAAGTCAGCATCGGTCTATCCTTTTGCACGCTGTCATTGGTTGGAGGGGGGCATTCTAAATTTGCATACACAGCCCAGATTTTCTAACCCCACCACCACTCTGTAGCGAGCGGATTTTGCTCCCGCCCAGCATGTTGAATATAAACAGCCTGAGCAGTCTACCCAAACCAGAGTTTGTTTGGCTTTGGTACACGGGTGTCTGGGTCAGTCCACTGAACCATGGCCAGTGGTTAAAGCCCATAATTAAATGAGTCATCTTCATTGGCCTGGTGTACTGAGTGTCAAGTGATAAAGGGGAAGTGGTAGAACGCTGTAAAGGTAACACAAGGACCGTGCTTCCTGATTTCTCAATAGACATTAGGACACATCCTTTTTACTCATTTGCTTCAAGAGCAAACTTTTAGATCTGTTGACGATACGGAAAATCTCTCTCTTGTTGTAATCTAACCGCATTGGTCAGTGTGGCACACTGAGGATCTTTGCCAGGGTGCTGATTGACATTTCCTGGATTCAGCGTGTCGTGGTCTGAATATGTATATACAACATGACATCTTTAGGTGCTTAATCCAGTTTGTTTACTCTCATATGACACACAAAGTGACCTTTCAGTCACTTGTGCCCTGCTTATCTTCCACTTGAACGTACTCCTTGCCCCTGCTACCATCTGTTGGAAAGTGTCAGCTGTTGTCTTCCTTCTCTGCCCCTTCTCAAGGTGATGACCTCTCTCCTCAACCTGTCTGCAACTTCTCGCCTCCGCCCAAGTCACTTTTCTTAATATCTGAGTCACCACATCTGTTGCATTTCAGCAGTTCCTCTTGAACAAACCGCTAGTTTTTTTCTCTCTTTCTCTGTCCTCTTCGGCTTTTTTGCCTTTCTTGTTCCCACTCAATTTTGTGTTCCTGCCACTGTAATGATACCATATAGGGCAGTGTGTTGTCCATTTTGGCATTGCCTTCATATGGTAATTACTGGCATTAATTTCATCAGCATTAATAAATACCTAGATCAGTTGCGTAGAGACAGATTTAGCCAAATTTAGATGAATTTTGTTTTAAGTTTACACAGGATGTTGCACTTTTGTCATCTAAACACATACTCAACTGCCTCATAAAAGAAATCTAGACAATGATTTAGTAGTTTTTGTGTGTTCATCTGGTCAAAACAGCTTCCGGTGTGGCACTCCCTCCAACCAAATAGGTGGTGTTAAGGTATTACACGGGCCACAGCCTTCGTGACTCAGAGGAAATAACTTACATTAAGGCTTGATTTGTGTTGGCGTGACGCCTGTGTGGGTGGGTGTGGCGTGTGCGTGTGTAATATGATGGTAGAGTCTTTTGTTCATCTTTGGGTGACAGATGTTTTCAGAACAGCTGGGATCCTTTGGCACATGCTGCTGCCCGTACAAGCCCCGTTTTACAGTTGCGGTGCGGAGTCACACACCTGCGGACACACTCAAGATTAGGAAACATCCTTTGTGAAATGTCTTGTTCCTCATTGTGAGGATAGGAATGGCCACACGTTACTAATTTAAACCCATATGGCCATTTCTGGCCAATGCAGTCTCAGCAGCATTTTTTTTTTTTAGTCCACCACTCATATCAAGATTTTAAGCATGGGCGAAGTGACGCTTTTCAACCTCTAACGTAACCGTATAATAGGGCACACCTTTCAGTTTAGTTGTACTCCTGAATCTGCACCTGTTGCAGTTGTTCTGACAGCCATCAACCAGAGCATGGAATAATTTTGACAGAGTAGTAGATTAGCCTCTCTTTTTCATCTCATCTATGGAATGTAACAAGATTGGAGAAAAAGAGTTGTTTCGTGCTAATTCAAGTAATTTTTTACGCATTCGTTCAGGAAATTTTGTCCAGTTTATTAAATGTGAATCAAACCCACTTGTTTTTGCACATTTGAGAGAATGCGTTTCGTTGCTTGACGCTCCTATAACGCTGTGGCCAGTGAAGCGTCAGTAACGCGCCCTCACCTGTCTGAGGTGCCCCATGTGTTGAAGTGCGGCTCAGCCCAACAGTGGGATTTCCAGATTACCTCAGACACACACAGGGGGCTTTTTATTTGGTCCTCCCGAGAGTCTTCTTTACCCAGGCGTGCAAAATGCTTTATCCCAGATGTGATATGTCTCCAGATGCTCCTTCTGACATCATCTGTTAATGAGCTAATTAACCATTAGCTTGTTTTGTATAAGGATGTGAGCGCATTGAGCTTCTTTTGATTTTACCATCTATCGTGGCTTTTTGGTACACGTCAGGTTTTCCAGCTGGGGCTAAGCCCACTTTGGACTATAAGTAGACAAAAAACTGTGTATGATTAAAGCTTGTTTTCTTTTTTTTTCTTTTATGTGACTTAATCCAGTCCTGTGACTGTGTAACACAGTTTTCTTCACCTCATTGTTACTTTTTTGCAACTGTTGTGTGCTCACATTTGCCCATGTGTGTTTCTACCCTTCAGTCTTGGAGAAGAGTGAGTTTAAAGATGATTCCCAGTTCTTCCGTTTCTATGCTGATGAGGAAACTGAGGGCACGAGCACCAAGAGCAAGCAGACGCAGCGGAACGACTTCAAACTCATAGAGAACATCTTAGCCAAGTCCCTCGTGGTAAGCTGACATTTACTGATCCAAAGACATTATTATCATATTCCAACATTAAAAAAAAGGTCAACAAATGGAGGAAACCATTTAGTTAAATATTTATGTTGGCTTTTGATCGATGCCTCACACAAGCCATGTCCACTGGTTTTCACAACCATGTTTTTGTGTAATGAGATTTCTAGTAAATGGAGGTGATATTTTAAACAGCGGTTACATTGTGGTTTCTAACAGATAAAAAGCACAGTCTGTTCTTTCCACGTCACACAAACCATTCAGGTGAAATTAAGGTCTGTGAGCTAATTTTCCCCAAAATAGAAAGAGGATATATAACATATATCTGTATCTATCTGCAGCCGTGCTGAGAATAGCAAAACATAGTTTCTATTGACAAAGACGCACACATTCATATTGTTTTGTGGGAAACAATAAGATGCTGTGGATTGATGCAAAAACAAAGAAGACAATCCGCTTACACCAAATAAATACATATTTATCTGGATTTCTTAATCTCTTTAATGAATATACATGCATTGGTGTAAGCTTACGTGGTGAATTCATACAATTCATCGCATAAGCTGATTAGCCTACAGTTGTTACGCTTTTTTTAACATAAAAAGTAAGAAATTAGTAGTTTGTTTGTGTCTCCCGGTTAACATGTGCCAGACATCTCTGAAGTCATTCGACACTTAAAATTAGGTCACCCTAGATTGTATTAAAGCAGAAATCTTTTTTTTTTCCAAAGGCTAAAACAGAAAGTGAACTGTTAAGTTTGTTATCTTAAGGGAAACCATGAGGCATCACCAACATCCTTTTTCACATCTGAGTGGGAAGTAGGCACGCTATCTGGCCTTCCACAAGAAGTAGAAACAGCTTTTTCCTTGATTAGCGGAACTAATCCTGCCTCTCGCCCATTATTGAATAGGAGTGCAGGAACTCTTTATTTACTGCAGTCATCTCCTTTGATATAACAGCACAGATCCTCATCTTATCAGGACTGTGCAGCAGGAAGATGGCCCCCGAAGCTTAACTAATGGAAGCCTGTAATGGGTTTGGGTGATGAACCATTTTGCTAAGCGTGGCCTCGCTAGAGAATACAATGTGTGGACATCATCAGATCCAAGACACCTGACAGGCAGGGGAAAATGTAAATTGCTAAGGGATTCATCATAGTCTGGGACTTGTGAGACCTCAAAGCCTTTAAAATAAAAAAGAGTCTAGCTTAAATTGGCCCTTAGAAAAAAGAGCGGGTCACAAACTGTTGCAAGCCGTGCAAAGACAAAGTAAATATTAAGAATAAATGTTGACATTTCTGGTGCTACTTGCTGGGTTATAGTGCCATACTCAGTCACCCATATGGGTGTTATTAAGTGTTGTTTTTTTTTTGCTCTGTGCCAGATTCATCCTGAGGAGGAGGGCTACGGATTTGAGATCGAAGAGAAAAACAAGGCCATTGTGGTAAAATCTGTCACCAGGGGCTCACATGCTGAGGTAATGGTCAACGCAAGTACACAAACACACATACACACAGTGCACGTTCCTCCCGCCACAGGGTGTTAGTTCCAGTAGGTAATGGCTGTCTTCTGTTTTGACGGCTGCTGTCAGTCTGACTCTGTTCCCTTTGGTGGAGCCTCGCTCTGATTGGCGGGTTTGCGCTTGCCCTGTTTACTCCCATCACCTCCAGACAAAATGCACACACACTCACTCATACACTCATTTATATACAGATGGCTCTCCTTTTTCTGCTCTTAAGTACTTGGTATGATGGCTTCTGTGTTTTGTGTGCAGCATTATGACATTGGGTTTGCCATGCTGTCATACAGGGGGAAAACAAGTTAGCTTTTTTTCACAAAGACTATTGAAGAATGAGCCAACTATCTTCTTATTGTGTCTATTATATCATCCACATGTTATATGACTCAGCTCTGCTCTCACTGGTGATGTGGCAAGCCTGGACTGTATACTGTTTCTGCAGCCTGCTACACAACAGGATGGGGATCTGGCTGTTTCCGTAGTTTTCCACTATTTGATTTTAATTTGTTTCACATCCCCATGGCTCAAGGTTTCCTCTTTGTGTCTCATTTTACTTGTCGCTGCTCTCCTTTCTGGGGGATTTTTTTTCTCCTCCGTCCACTTCTACAGTATTAAACCATTTCCTTTCTCTTCTGGTGTGCTCCTTTTCACACGGTTCTGTTTTCTTTTGCCGCTCCGTTGTTGAGTCCTTCATCCCCCACAACGGGATTGCTGATTGTGACACTGCCCATGTGCCAGCACAGTGAATGGAGCTCAGCTGATTCCCATGGGGCTCTGAAAAGGGCCAAGAGACATACTCACACACTGAGCCCTTTCACTATATGCTACTATTATAGAAAGTCACGTGTGGACCGGCACCCATGCTGTGTAGTCAGACCCACACTCATGCATATATACATCCTTCCTCATTCAAATGGCCGTGGCTCCTCCCAGTCATTCCTGCCTCCATCCTGGGCTGTTATCCAGAGTCTGGGCCTGACTTAGCCAAGGCCACCCCACCGGATCTGTGCCCAGGACACTGCACTCACTCAGTAGATGGACAGAGGCAGCATTATTCTCACAACGTGACTGGAGATGTGAAAGATGACTGCATTTAATGACATGCAACAGTCTATGTGCCATGCATCTGCCGTTTGTGAGGGACCTTCAGAACCTGATCTATGATCTATGCACAGCTCACGGTGCCTGGCCCTTCTGTGACAGAAGGGACATATTTGTATAACTGTAACTGTATTTCCACAACATTGTGTGTGGTCAGATCTCAGTGTTTGGTGCAGGAAAGGTTCTGAAATGCAGGTCGTGGCCCAATGGTATCAAAGTGTTAGCCACGATAAGAACTAGCCGAGTTCTGAATGGGAAGAAAAACTAAATAAGACTCAGTGCTTCCTAGAATTCAGTTCTTTAAATACTATTATAGAAAGAAGGCTCACTGTGAGCAGCTTTTGATAACATCTTTAACTTTAGCTTTTTGAATGATTACACTCATTCATGCATCAACCTATTTTTAAGAATTCAAGAAAATATGTCGACAAAAGACATGTTTATCCTCGTAGAAGCTGACGGTAACTTTTATGTCAGGAGTTACGTGCGAATCCAGCTGGCATCAGTCAGAAGAAAACAGCGCGCAGCTCAATCATATCTTGTAACCAATCTTGATATGGATTCCTTCCATAAATACTCTGTTTGTAAGTTGAAAAAAAAAACAAGACCCAGCAAGCTGTGAAAACCTCTGTGGATCACACTCGGAGTTTTCTCTCGGGTTTAGTTTGTTTCTTCTGCGCTCCTCGGAGGCACAGTATGCTAAACAGGGACTAAATTCCGGGTAATCCATTCTAGCCTGGCAAAAACTTGAATCATACTTCATCTGAGCCAAATGGAGCGCACAGTTGAGGTCTCACTGCGGTACAAAGCAGGCAATTTGCGAACTAAGTGTGGTTCACATCTGAAACTCTTAATGTATGAGTAGCACTTTTAAAGGGAGCCAAAGCAAGCTGCAAGCTATAAATAACAGCATTCTGTCTCCTGTCTGTCCGTCTGTCCTCCCAGATGGCTGGCCTGCAGGTGGGCAGGAAGATCTTCACCATCAACGAGGACCTGCTGTTCCTCAGGCCGCTGTCAGAGGTCGAAACCATGATTAGCCAGGCTTTCTGCATACGGCGCTCTCTGCGACTGCTGGTCGCTACCAAAGCCAAGGAGTAAGGGAGCGCGCTCAGTCGGTCGATAAATCAGTCCATCAATGACGCACATGCACTCTACGAAAACACCTACTCTTTCCCACCAGGATTGTGAAGATCCCTGACAATCCCGACAGCCTCTCCTTCAGACTGTGTGGATCGGCCCCTCCCCATGTCCACGCTGTAAAGAAAGGTGGGTATCCAGCATGACTCTCTCCTGCAGCCAAATCACTCACTTCATGATTTTTCTCAGGACTACGTAGCATAAATAGCTAGATATCTTCTTAGATATGCATGTGTAGAAGGTGACAAATGAATAAACGTTTTCAGGGTGAAAATCCGACTCTTAAGAAGTGTGAGTCATAAAAAAAAAATCCAGTAAACTTGGATTATTTTAAGGTCAAGTTGTGTAATATACAGCTGTAATCTAAATGCATCTAAATCTAAAAGTGAGATTAAATTGAGTTTTCTTAAATTCTCTTATGAGTCATGAATGTTAGATTTCGCTCTGCTATTTCTGATGAATGCCAGTAAATTTGTTAAATGGGTTTTTGGTGTCAGAAAGACAAATTGCTTGTGAATTCAAGGAAAAGATGAGGTAACTCTATCCTCAAACCGCCTCCTCTAAGTGCGCCTCTGTTGGAGTTTTATGGCCACCTGTTGGCCAGACAGCCCGTGCTGAGGGTTGAAACCTCTAATAGAATAAAGTTTACTTTAACAGCTTCACACGTCTATCTTTATTATGCAGTCCATGCTTTGTGCGCACACTGGCTGCGTGTTTAGGGCTAAAAATGTCACCAAAAACTGAATAGAGACACAGACGCAACACTTTCTACCACTCGTCCTCTCAGCTGTGTTCTAACAGCCTTGTCACCAGATGTTTGTGCTGCATAGACTGACTTAAAACAGAATAATGAGAGATTTATGACAGGCTAAATGAGGGGTGAATATGGGTGTGCAAAGCAGACAGAAGCACAAGGACACCACACGGAGAAGAGGAGTCGCTAACTGGTGCAAACAAGGAATCCCTCGGTTTTACTTTTCATTATTCTGGCCGCTCCACTTTCTCTCCCCGTTAACTTCCCTTTTCCAGTCCTCTCCTCCTCTTCTCTTTCCTTGAATCATGTCTCTCTGTTTGTGGTTGAGGTGCAGCTTTTTTAGCTTCATATTGGTCTCCCTATGTGTTTTTCAAGCATTAGTCTAATAGCCCCAGAGTGCGGGAATTGCTGCCACCCTGGCTGGAAATGATGGTGTTGATGGTATTTTTAGATGGATTGAGGTGTTGATTGGACTTCCAGTCTGTATGGCCAATTATACCTAACATGACGTCACTCTGGCAAGTCATTTCCTGTTTTATGCAAAAACTTGAACTGATTCCTGAGGGTTTAAATAAAATATTAGTCTAATTGGTTTGATGCAATCCTTTTTAAGACAATGCATCCAGTGCAATCTAAATCTGCCTGAATACTATTGTGTGTTGCATGCTGTAATATTTTTCCTTTGAATTCTGTTTTGACATGCCACAGGTGGGGAGGCAGCATGGGCAGGACTTCAGCCTGGTCAGGTCATCTTGAAAGTCAGTGGCAATAATGTCAACCACAGTGAATACCAGGAGGTCCTGGAGCACTTCACCGCCCAGCAGAGCCACAACGAGCCTCCCAAAGCAGTAAGGACTCAAGAAAACTTACATTTTCCTCATCGCCAGATCACATTTTGTCTTGTTATTTTGTCTTCCACCCATAGAATTTTAGACATCACTATCTGTATAATAATTTTTTTATTCTCATCAACACATCTAGAGAGTCCAGAGAGGTTTACAGTCTCCAGGTGTATCATTAATGGCTTTAGTGATAAAAGACATTTGCATTGCCAATAGAAAGCATTGTGGCGTATCAGATTTATCCGAACAGTGTGCGCTGCTGCCTTAAAATGACACTGAACAGTTCAGACAGCCTCAATGACACAGCTTTTACTGCATAAGGGGGAAAATAAACATTTCTCAGCTTCATTAGGAGGCTGTCTAAAGGCTTCCTGTATAAATCACCAGCTGTCACTTTGTTGCTGAAGGCCACTTTCTATGGGATTTAGATATGTTTGCTCAATATTCAACCCTGCCCCGATCAAGTTATTTTCAAACCAAAAAAATTGTAACAGCTTATCTTTTTGAAATTTCTATTCTTCAGCCCAGACTGATTTTTTTTCTCTCAATACTGCATGGACATTGTCAAAACTAAAAACTCCTCTTTGGTTGTTTTGACATTCTTGTAGCAGCACTACGTGTCTCCAGGCAGTATTTCACAAGGCTGCAGACAGAGCATGGTGTCCTCCTCACTGTGCAAAACAGTGTTTTGTTTTATTTGGCCTAGCCTACACTACTGACAATTCCCCTTTGCACCAGCCTACCGAGCAGGCCCGGCCCAGCGGCTCTTTTTTCGTCTGATTTAATGTTTGCTGGTCCATTTAACAGCAGGATAGATTACCACGATGATGTTGATGTGGTTACCTGCATCTTGGAGTTCAGAAACCTTCAGCTATTTTCCACTGCCTCCACAAATGCAAACTAAGTGTCCTCATCCAAAAGAATGAACAAATACATAATATATTGTACCCGAATGTGACGATTTTCTCAGAATTTCTCTTTTTACTTTTTATATTTTCGCCATGCCGTCTTCACCGTTCAGACAGATGTTTTTCCTCTTGTTGTGTTCTGTTTTCATGAGGTGGACTGCAAAGGCTGCAGGAAGCAGACAGGTCACACTCATTATGACCGCTTTAATCTTCCTCCCCACAGTGTCACTGGGTGTATCGTGGCTTTGAGGACGTGGAGGAGCTACAAAGAGAGAGAGGTACAGATGAGAAGGATGACGGTGCTTTTAGTCCTTATCCGGTGGAGAACGGCTCTGACCACGAGGAGGAGAACGGCACCAATGGAACAGGTGTTTCATCTGTATTTTAAAAGGCCAAAATTTAACGTTCCCAGCACTGCAAATAAATCGGTGAAAAATAGTCCAGGCAGTTTCCTTTATGAACAATCATACAGCCAAATGCGTTCAAAATCACCTTTACTAGTAGGTTTTTGTGTAAACGTGAGCTTTTCTGTGAATTTCCAAATTGGTTTCAATCTTAATAAGAATACAGATATGTCAGAGCCAAAACCATAATACAGAAAGTAAAAACTTTGTGACTCATAATTTTTCTTCTTCAAATCATAGGCTGTTTTGAGAGTTTGATCTATTATGCCATCGTATACAGTTGTTGTCTTTTGTGTTTAAAACAACACTACACCTCATTGGATCATGTCTGAATGTACACATCTTTAATCTATAAAGTTGTTTTTTCCACAGACCACATGCTCGGCAGACTTTCCCTCTCCGATGACCTGCCCCTGGTCAGTCTGACGGTCGATAATGTTCATCTGGAGCACGGCGTGGTGTATGAATATGTGACCCCTGCTGGCATCAAGAGCCATGTGCTGGAGAAGATAGTGGAGCCCAAAGGCTGCTTCAGCCTCACTGCAAAGGTAGACATTTGTTGATAAAGTTAAAAAAGTTCTCAATGGAAATGTCAAAAGTAGGATACTGATAAAAGAGGGGCCTTCAGGTGTAAATTGTGCTTCCATTATTTTTCAATTGCAAAACAGTGTTCCCAGCATTGAAAGCTCATATATCACCAAAGATCTGAAAGGAGCAGAAGAATTTTGTGGGCCCAGTTCTTGTTTCAGTTATTTTTGCTGGAAAGTTGAGCAAAATGAGGCAAACACATTGGCTTTTGTCAGTGCTGCTAGCAGTCCTATTTCTTCACAGATTGGAATCGACCAAATGAGCTTTCTAAACTTTTATTGCAAGTGATCCATCCTTAGCAATGTTTCTTGTCTCTACAGATCCTGGAGGCATTTTCTGGTGATGACAGTCTCTTTGTGCGTAACTGCAGCCAGCTCATCTCCCAGAGCGACCGAGTTGTTACCATGCCACAGTACGAGTTCAGACATATCTGCGACACCAAGCTGGAGAGCATAAAGCGGCGTATCAGCAGCTATCAGCAGGTGCTAAAGCATACTTTCTGTAAAAACAAGTGTCCACCATCCCCATAATTCCTAGTACTGTTGACTCAAGAGTAAGCACTCATGACTGAATTATTTCAAATAACTTGAGCTCTTCTGTCATAGAGCACTCATACCAATGATAGTACTGTAATGGGGATTGCCTGTTAGATGAGCAAGTTTGTTTCTGGATTCACAATCCATTCCTTTTCCTTACCTTGTTATTCATGGGGGTGGTTGGGGGTATGCCAGATGCTGCTGGTCAGACACAGGGTACATCTGGACAGGTCCAACGCAGGATCACTCAGAGACCAATGAAACAAGCAACCATGAAAACACACACTAACACCTAATGCCTGTTTACAGTCATTTGTTATCTTACCGTTAATGTTTTTGGTCATTGGGAGGAAGCAGGAATACCCAGAGAAAACCCACTCATATTCTAAGGGGAATTTTATGTACATTTTTACAATTGTAAGCATCAAAACAGAAATCCACATCCACACCCACATTTGCTTTTTAAACTCTAAATCCATTTATTTTTTCCAGAGCAATCATATTTCGAGAACAATGATATTCAGACAATACTCAGCTGCAAAACAGACATTTAATACTTTTTTAAAAAAGTTTTTTTATCTGAATGACTTTCCCATAGTTTCTTTTATGAATGTTAAATGTTTTCACTGTTTTAAAAATTAAAGTTGACACCAAAAGGAAGTTACTTCCCACAGAAATAATTGCTCCAAAAGTGTTTCAGATTCTTCATCTGGAGTTCAGGCTGTTCTTCCTCTCGAGCTATGAAACACATTTGCGTCAGGCCTGCCTAATGTCTAGTTTGGCATGCCTCAAATAGGCAGTTGTCTCACACTTGGATATTTTTTGGATCCATTGACTGACCAGTCGGAGTGGTGGCAGCTAAAAACAAAAGTTTCAGATGCAGACTGAGATAACAGTTTAAAAAAAAAACTATGTAGTTATAGTTGCCCTTCAAATTAAATGATGTATTTGCAAAACAGCTCAAGGCTCTGTGAAATGTACTCGGAATGCTGTTGTGGCTCTTGATGATACTGCAGCTGCACTCATGTACTGTCGTTTGTACCTTTGCTAAACTATTCCATTGCTCTGTTCCTCGCTCTTTCCAGTTTGCCCTGGAACTGAGGAACAAGGTGTGGCCCTCCTTCAGGCAGGCGGGCCTCCGTCCTCACCCGCTGGGCTGCATGGACTTCGTTCCCACCAACTGCCATGTCAACCTGATGCAGGTGTCCTACCCTAAAAGCACCACCTCCGCTGGCCGGACCTTCAGCATACGCTTTGGTCGCAAAAACTCGCTCTTCGGCCTGGACCCTGATCAAGGTAGGATTAATATGCACGTACGTAAACCCCGGTTCAAGAAGATTTTACAAGAAGGGCAATCTCATCACGGACGCATATTCACTGCTTAAGCTAAGATTAACTTAGATTCATCCCCTTCATGGTAATTCAGCTTAACCCACTTAACATTCAGCTCAGTGAGCATTTTAACAACTATCACTCCATGTCCATATCAATCCTGATGCAGCATGAAGGGAACTGCAGCCTCCCACAATAACCATAATGTCTCAAAAAGGGTTCCCACAGATAATTAGTTGAGTGGTTTACCATTAAGAGTCCATTAGCCTCAGGTCAGAGTCGTGTTATTGACATTAGAAATGACTGAATCACAAAAGATGCTGTCTGAAGGCAGTGTAAGCAGTGTACTACTGACACAATACTGCTGCTGGAGAAGTTAAAGAGGGGAACATTTGGGGAAAGACAGAATAATGTAATGCGGTTGTAATGTCACCAGAGTAACCTCAGGAGGAGCACAGAAAAAAAAGCAAAGGCAAAAACCCTCTGTAGACTGATCAAAAAACAATTTCTCCTTTGGTCTGCTTGGCCCAGCATTGTTATGACAAAGCTTGGTATTAATTAGGGATATTCAGCTTGAACTAGTGAGTTCTGTTTACGCTCAGCAAAGATTGAAATGCAACGCAGCTGTCTAGACATACATTTAGCATTGCTTTCCTTGTTCCAATATTCCCCGTCTCCATCTTTCCTGCACGCAGCGTTTGCCAATCAGACATCTGCCCAGCAGTCGTCCTCACGAGTCTGCCTTCGTGATTCCAAGCATGTCTCCTGCCAGCTTTAGTCTGACAGCAACAAAGGGAACCGCTTCTCAATTTTGCTGTTAGATGGAAGTCTTTTTACTTGTGATGATAATGGATGCATCTCCCCGTTCTGCACCATTCTTTCATGCAGTGTACATGAAAAATACATCGATATGTTTGTACCCGCTGGCCTCATACAGGAATTTAATCCGTCAGCGTTTTTAGGATTTGTCAGGTTATTGAAGCTTGGTTTGGCATCCGACCCAAGTAAACTGTTTATATCCTCCTCAGTCTCTGTGTACAATTTGCCGAAGTGCCCTTTAAGAATTTGTTGTCTATTAAGAGCAAATATGGAACAGACAGTTGTGTTACTTCATGGGTTTTTAACATCTGGGTTGGATATTAGAGTTGTCAGAGAGCGTGGTCTTTTTTTATTCCAGCGCCACTAAATTGTTACTTGTTCCCTCTCCCCTTGTCTGATCTCTCCTCTTTGTCGCCCTCCTCTCATTCAGCACAACTGAACCCCATGTCCCACACTCAGCATTGCATGACCAGCATGGGAGCTCCATCCTGGAGCTGCTCCGGGCTGGAGGGGGATGAGGAAGACGGCGGTGGGGAGAAAGCCGTGGATGTGGATGAAGGCCTGGGGGACGGCAGAAGGAGCATCCATGGTGACGGCGGCTTGAGCTTCCTCCTCAAACAAGAAGACACGGAAACACAGAATGCCTACATTTACTTGTACAGCCGCTTAGACGTTACTGTGAGGGAAATGAGGCAGTATGTTGCTCAAATAGATGTGTAAGTAGCACAACTCTTTAGACTCTTTAAGCTCTAATCTCCATAGTGTCATTTCACTGTTGTTTGCAACACAAATAGACTATTTTGATAGTCTTCACATTAACGTGTACAGATTTATGCATAAGAAGTTAGGCCCTGTTATCCCACACCCCCATCCAGTGTTGTTTGTCAAACTCTTTTTGTCCTTTTGCCCTTTGCCTTGTTTAAAGCTGGAGATTTACAAAAGGAACATTCTTCAGGCCCAAAATATTTATGGGCCAGGCCCAGTACAGGAACAGGGAGTGAAGCCAGGATAACATCAAGTGTGTCTTTGCTGAGGATGTGGTGTCATGATGTGAATGAGCAGATGTGTATGTTTGATTTTACAGCACTTGTAGTCTAAAAATCGAAGTGTTTTGACAGTAAGAATGTAATGATGCATGCCATGGAAAGCAAAAAAGAAATGCAGTGCAATATTTGGAAAATATTTTCCTCTTCTTAGCCTCCTGTCATCTATCACTGAGCCAACACAGCTTCAAGGAGAGGGCGGGGAGCCTTTGGTCGATGAGCCAAATCAGCAACCTTCTCTGGCCTCCTGCGAAGACGGCTGTGACCAAGACAAAGTGGAGCAAGGCGGCATCAAAAGGGTCTGCTTTAAGGTGATCGAGGAGGACCAGGAAGACTCTGGTCATGACACAATGAGCTACAGGGACTCCTACAGGTAACTTGGTGACACTTGAAATCATAAAACTCATTTGATGACTCAGTTCTGACTCCCTATGAAATTACAAATTGAGTCTCTCTTTTGCCTACTTTGTTAATTTAGCATATTAAATAAAAAAAACACTAAGGAAGGGATGGCACACACTCTTACACCTGCATTTCTAATTTGGGCCACTATAAAAGATAAACAACATCCACAGAGCTATGATACTTCTCACCCCCCCCATTTGGACAGTAAAATGAATTCCAGATGTTGTCATTTTAACTGAGATTTGGGGCTTAAATGACTTCAAAATGTGTCAGTCAGATCTGGTGGTGTCATTTGCTTCTTGTGAGTTAATTCTGATCTTTGTGCATGCGTGTGCACACTCCACTGAGCCCCACCCACCGTCCACCACCCACTAAGATGTAGTTATTGGTTGTTGGTGTGGTGGGCCGGTGTGTAATACAGCCAAACGTTTGGGGCGCGGCCTCCTCTCACACTCTGTCATTAAGGCCCGGCCACGCCATGTGAAAGGCAGCGACCTCATCGTAATAAAATGCAAAGGAAAATGTAAGCTGTTTTATGTGTGGGACTGGCACGCATCCACACATAAGGTGTTTACTAAAGGTTTTAAAGAGCAAAAAAAAAGGGGGGAGGGTATCTTCTGTTTAAGGTAGAACTACAACAATTTATAGGGGGAAGATGGAAAAATCATCAACTTTTAAAACTCTCGACTTGACGAAATGAGCTACTGTGTCTCAGAGGCTTTTCATTTTTCAAAGCCCCAGGTTTTGACAGCACAGCAAAGTTCAGTGTGCAAGGGGTCACTGGCCTTGGCTGACGAACAAGATGTTGGAGAAAGGGCAGGAAAGGCTGGCGTCTCGCACAAAATGTTGCAAAAAGACAGAGAAGTGCAGAAAGGTGTGACGGGAGAGAAAGAACTGTTTGAAAGAAGTGGCGTTTGTTCCTAACTGTGGAACAATGTACCTATTGAAATGAGAGGTTTTGATGTTTGTGTGGTCCTTTTTCTGGCTGTGTCTGGTATTTAGTGTGTGCTGATTTACTTGATGTGGATTGCACTTGATTGAGTGTCAACATTTACCTCAAATGAAGGATTTCTCTTTTTATGAGAGCCAGTTAGGTGTATTCTCATTTTGTATGAAGGCAGACCCGTTTCCCCGTATTTAGAATGTTGAATAAATCACTCTGCATGTGATTTCCAAGTGTGAGTGAGAACTGTGCATGTGTGTCTCTTTGTGTGTGTGTGTGTGTGTGTCTGGTTCGAGCTCCAGCCAAATCCACTTCTGCAGCCAGGATAATTATCACAGTGGCGTTCACACTTTTGGCAGCAGTTGTGTGAGGCTAAATTTAGAAATCACCTCTCATGTGTGTAAATGTGTGACAGAAACAGACAGAAGGCATGTATTTCTCTGTATTTCCCACCCAAAAAACACTCCCAGTGCAGAGCGATGTGTCCAGATGGGGAATAATGTAGGACAGTGGCATTGTTGTTGCAAAACACAGAGAGCAAAACAAGACCTGGTTTAAATTTCATGCATACATTTAGTGTATGCTGAGTTTAATTTAAAGCCCACTCTTATGAACCCTCTCCCCATGGTTTTATAGGCTCTGGGGTCTCACCGCCCTACCAAACCCCACCTCCCCCCTTTCTTTCACCACCTTGCCAAGTGTGATTAAAGTAAAGAAGGACAATGCCACTGTTGTCGTTTCGCAGCTCATTGTGACTTGTTGGTCGTTTGTCATGGTAATTCAGGTTGTGAATCATCCAGAGCTCCTCTGAAGGGATTGCAAATGTGCTCACTTAAAACTGTGTCTCATTTTGTCTACATAAATCCTCTACATGCTCCCGGTGATCATGTTAAATCATATATGAATGGAATTGGCAGACTAAATCATTTTATGAAAATATCTTAGATGGCAGCAGTTGCTTTTTTTTCACACAAGTATGAAAGAATTACACCCTAAATGAGCCTCAACACACTGGCAGTAATGAAAAGACTGTTTTTCAAAGTACCCGTTTACGTCAATGGCTCTATATCACAGCTTAAGTATAATGCACACATGTGTCATTAGTCAAGTATTTGGGGATCTAATACAGCCACATTCACCAAATAATCCCCCGTTTAAACCAACTGTGGTTGTTGTTGAGAGGATCATTTAATTACTTTTGGTCTCACACACTGTAAATAAAAAAAAGGCATTTACAATCAAAACAATTATTTGGCCACATAATTATAAGACGGTTCTATCTAAATCCTCTATGTGGTGTAGGAACTTAATGAACTCTGTGGATCAGACTCTATACTGACTCTGTGTTTATCTGCAGTGAATGTAACAGCAACAGAGACTCAGTTCTGTCCTACACCAGTGTGCGAAGCAACAGCTCTTACCTGGGGAGCGATGAGATGGGATCAGGTAAAAGATGCCTCATTTTGCTTCCAATCTGCAAAGATCTATAATTATTTTATTTTAAGTATTTAGTAAGTTGCTTTGTTTTTTAATATAATGCTTTGATAAATATATTTATTTTGACTTCCAAGAAAATATTTAATATTTTCATAGGAAAAAAAACAAATTGATTGCTCTTTATGTTGTAACTTTATGTTGTCTGTTATGTTGTAGCATTGATTATATTTCATACTTCCTTGAACTGGAAAAAGGCCATATATATTCCTTGGATATGAAGATTTATTGCACTTCCTGCTTTATGTTTGTGTTTCGAGCTATTTATTGCCTTGTTTTGCATCGACGATAAGCAGCCCACACTGATTTTGTGACAAATTGATTTTTCCCTTTCTAATAGAAGGCTTCGATCTGAAAAATGAAACAAAGAAGTTTTTGTTTTTAAAGCAGTACCTAAATGTTAGACAATCATTTTTGCTTGATGGTTTTTGGCTGCCAGGGGACGAGCTGCCGTGTGACATGAGGATTCCCTCTGACAAACAGGACAAGCTGCATGGCTGCCTGGAGCACCTTTTTAACCAGGTGAGCTTCCGTGGTCAGTTTGGACCTTTTCTGGAGGTGTTTTTGTGTTTTAGAATATCCTCTTGCCTCTTCCAACCCGGTCTTATTTTGCTCCTAAAAGCCATCCAAGAGATGTAACAGGGGGAAAAAATAGAGAAACAAAAAAAACACAGTGGAACAGATCATGGTGATAATGATCAGACAACATCTGGGCTGAGTTACCTCATGCAGTTCTCTGTCCTCTGCTCAGGATTCGGCTTTTATCTCTCATCTTTCACTTGACATCCTTTCTTCTCCCTTTTGAACCGTTTTCCCAACACACATAAGCACAGTGGCGTCAAGGAGTGCGCAGACTATGCCAAAAACATGCATCCTTCTTTTCTTCTACTCTTTTCCAGCATGTGGTGCCCTCTAACTTCTCAAAATGGGACACATAGTTTGATCCTGTAGTCTCTCCACATGTAAAAAGCAGCTCATATTGCAGAGTTTTAATTATTTGTATTATGCAAAAATATGTAAATGTGGGATTTGAGCCGTTGGGCATAGAGCAGACAAATTTTTAACTGACACACTTGTATTCTTTTATTACTGGACACAGGTTGACTCAATCAACAGCCTCCTCAAAGGGTCTGTCATGTCGAAAGCCTGCGAGGAGACCAAGTACTTTTACTCTGACCACAGCCAGCCAGGTACATATTTGTGTCCCATTAGGCCTCCGTCAGCTAGCAGGCATGCAAACTGACACGCTCTCTGGTTTTATGCGAACAGAGTTTCGGCAAACCGAAGACTGGACCGCCCGCTGTCGTTATATAATCCATAAAAACATCCAGGAGGACCCTTGGAATCTGCCCAACTCGATCAAAACGCTGGTGGAGAGCCTGCAGAGATTTGTGGATGGTGAGGCGGACACCCATACACTCACTCCCCGGTATTCAACCACAGTCATTCATGTTGTGTTTCTTCTCCCTCAATAGATGGAAAGAACCAACTTCTTCTGGCTCTGCTCAAGTGCACAGGTCAGTGTTTAAAGAGAGTAGGAGCCAAGCAGCAGGAGATGATCAAAGTAGACAAAATCCTATTGTAATTCGCTCCATCAGCAGCTCCTTGTAAAAGTGGAAAGTATCATCACTGCAGAGTTTCGGGAGAGCGCAGAGTTAAGAGCTGTTTGCAAATGAAATCATCCATCAAATGATGCTAGAGCCAGAATGACATCAGTGCATCTGGAGACCCTTGAAGTTCTTCAGAAATATTAGATTATATGAATATAAGGTAATATAAATGATGCAATTTTAATAACTACCTCCGTAGTCAAATTGGAAAAGTTGTCACTTTCAATAGTGTTTTCGTTTCTTTGTTGTCCTCATTTGAGGATTTGTGTAAGAGCACTTAAGGCTCTCCTTCTTTGAACGATGCTTTGCGACATATGGAGCCGTTTGATGGGTGATTTCCTCTCAGAGGATTGCTAATGAAATAAAGTTTATGCATAGCGGCAATGTCAGAACATGGCTTATGAGCAGGCTGACATTCCTGCCTGCTAATTTGCCTTTTTCTGTAACACATACAACCTCCCCATGCACCCTTTTCCCCACATGCTCTCCCTTCCTCCGACTCTCCCCATAACCCCTCATCCGCTCGACTCCCGAACTCCCCGCGTGGCCTCTCTCTAACACCTTTTTGCTCTCCGTTCTGCCATCCCCGGACACCAGACACGTCCCTGCAGCTGCGCCGGGATGTGATCTTTTGCCAGGCGGCGACGGGCGCCGTTTGCACGCTGGCCGAGCAGGTGCTGACGGCCCTGCGGTCGCGCTTCAACAACGCCGGCGAGTACCAGGAAGACAGCAAGGAGACGAGCCGCAAGTGGCTGGAGCAGATATCCGTCATTGGTGCCCTGTTGCACTTCCAGTCCACACTGTCCCCGCACGTGGTAAGGACAGATTTAGTATTCAAGCAACAATGGTCAGAGGATTTTTACTTCGAAAGCTTTTATTGGTCAAGATTGTGGTGTAAACACACCCCAAAATGATGCGCCTGTCCAGTTTAATTTACTTCCTGGCTGAAATGCCTTAGGTCAGTCTGGCCTTCCAGCCACGCAGCTGTATTCGAAACTATGAAAACTCTTCTTGGTGTGACTTCTAAGCTTCCTTTCTTTCCTGTTGCAGAAAGAGGAACGGACCATGCTGGAGGACACCAAAGCTGCCCTGTTGGATCTGGACAAAGTCACTGTGTTCTTCAGGCAACTGGAGGATGAGTGTCTGGTCGCAAGTAAGAGGCTCCATCAACAAAAGGCCGACTTTGCCCTTTCAAACCACCCCGCTGCTAATGAGCAGCTGTATGGATTGACCAGCTCTAAACAAAGTTCTGTTATGAGGATATATGGAAGCCATTTATGTAGAAATTTTGCCGTTAGAGGTTTTTTTTTCTTTTCAGCTGAGAGTTTCTCAATACGGTGCTAAAATAACTCTGTACAAGCTCCATAAATCACCCTCAACAAGGCAGAGCATATGCTTTCTTTACGCCCATGTACTGCTGATAACATGATCCCCTCTGACAAGCTCTGACAGGCTTCATTTAAACTCAGCCACTACTCTGAGACTTATCTCCGCCAATGTGTAGGTGAAGCACATGCATAAAAAATCTATTAAATACACATTTAATATTTGAGAGACATATTCTGCCTTTCTTCTCTCCTCATCAAACTGCTCAAGGTCAGAGCATTTCCTGCAGAGTAAGCATTGCACCATGGCGTGCTGCAACCGTTTGAACTGAAGACACACCCAGCTTATTGAAAGTGGATATTATGAGGGAAAAGTTTAAGTGTGCCGTTTTAATAAACTTCAGGATCCGCGTTCACTGAAGGTGGCCGGGTTACCCGAAATGCAAAAGCCGGCACACACAAAAGGTGGCTTCATCCTTATTTAGTCCTCTTTTCAGCAGCCTCAGTATGGCCAGCAGAGATTGCTGCTCAAAGGAAAAGCATTACATGCACTTCCTATTTCACCAGGAAAAGCTGTGTGTGAGGCAGAAATGTGCCCTTCTAGATTAATGCCTGGTTGCAAACATTTTATGTTTTCCTTTAAATATGGTGCACACGCTAACACATATTACTGTATCATACTTGCATCCATAAGTAATGACAGGTCTGCAGTGCGGGCTTATTGTCATGCACTTTGATGTAAAAATGATTTTTGATCGAGCCTCTTTTGCTGAAGTTGCATCTGAGCTCAGACTGCTTCACTGCAGGTACGTGGTTTGTGGCGTCACAATCCACTGTACGGTATTGATTTGTTAATAGCATCTATAGTGAGCAGGGAGCTGTAGATATGGACATGAAAGCACATCACAGAGTCAGTTACCAGAGGTCTTTCTGAGGGTCTAGTTTTATTGGTTTCTTTAGAGTTAACCCTAAAGGTTAAACTGGAAAAATCCACCCAGTAAGTCTATGCATCATCTTAAAGTTGCTGTAAACATTTCCAGTCATAGTCTCCATTTGATTGAATTAAGATATATAGACAGCAGTATAGACGGCAATTTTGAGGTGGTTCTTCTTTGCCTCTTGATCTCTTGTTGACTTTATTGCTCTTGGTGTGTTTCAGACACACCCATTTGTTACCAGGTGGAGGGAAGCCGACAGGCCCTGAGGGTCACCCTTTACCTGGACAGCTGTCACTTTAGTGAGCTGCCCAGCCGACTGCAGAACGGAGGCAGCCTCAAGCTCCACACCGTCCTCTTCACCAGAGGTAAGACGAGGCAAGCTGGGACAGAGAAACAGGAGTATTAAAGTATAAGAAGGCTGTCATGGTTCAGTTTATGCGGTGTAAGTAAGAATATTGACATGAAAGCGTTTTAGTGGGATAAGCCGTGCATCACAAAATGCATATATGCCAAGCAAAGACTAAAAAAAATCATTGGTAAACACTCATGCAGCCTTTCAGCCTCTCACACATGTGCGTTTGCTGAAAGCTTTATGTGCTATAATCGGGTTAAACTGAGGCCTTTTATTGGCCATTTCCCCTTTTACAATCTTCTTTGTGCCTTTTAGTTTTCCACCAGTCTCACTTGGTCAGGTATGAATGAAAGGCATTATGCATCATGCCAGGCAGCTAAATAGCCATTAAATTTCCATGCTTAAGTGTTGGTTGGAATCCATCCAAGAAAGCTCATATTGCTCTCATGTGCTTCAGTGTATCTGCATTCTTTGAGTTTTGTCAGAATTGAACAAACATTGCCATCTAGTGGAGAGGAGACATTTCTCCAGGAAAGGGGGTGTGTGGGGGCGTGTTGTGATATGCATTCATTCAAGATTACACGTGTAGCCACAGGTTTGAAAGCCATCTGTGACCTCTTCCCCAATAAGTGACAACATTTAGACTAATTCTTTTAATGCCAAGAGTCTGAACTTAATGATCAATTCCAAGCTGGTTAGCCAGTTCTGGATGAAAACTGAAATTTAGTTTATGTCAACAAAAGGCACAGTAATCCTATTCTCAATGCTGGAGTTTAAGTTTTAGATCACGAGACTGTGTTGTAGTTTTTAACACCTTTCCCCATGCATCAAATGAAAGCGCACCTTTTTTTATTTTCCAGCTCTAGAGCGTCCCGAGGGAGTGTCCCAACAGGACTACACGGACATGGAGGAGTTCCAGCAGCGCACCAATGCCGTCTCACTGGAGAAGGTCAAGGCCTACTACCGCAGACTCAGGTATGCTTCTCCACGCTGCGACACAGCTCATACAGACACAAATGGATTTTCCTAACCCTAATCTAAAAATATTTTTGAGGTGATTTTGCTTTATCATTCTCTCTTTAAAAAATAAGGGTCTTTAAGTGTAGTGATTTATATATCAACTGAGTTTGGACTTGAGTTTGGACTTTTCTGTTTATTTTATCTTGCAATGTGTTAACATTTTTGCATAACCTCTAACATGGTCATGATTTCTGCTAAGAATGTGTTCACATTATTCTCACAAGTATGACTCATTAATGCAGCATCAGTTAAAGATGAGATATGTCCAAGAGCAGATCCATATGCTGTAAAGAGTAGATACTAACTGACTCATCTCTCAAACAAAATGAGTCATAGGATCTGTAACAATTTAACCAAGCAGAGAGTAAAAGATTGAAATCCAAGTGCTTCTCTTCCAACAGGGCTTTCTATTTAGAGAAGTCGAATCTTCCCACAGACTCAAACTCCACAGCGATGAAGATAGACCAGGTAAATGTACACTGATGCATTTCCCGTCACAAACTTTCCAGTATTTTGTTTTTTATCACACTACTTCATCTTTTCTTCATGTGACATAAGTCATTTTTTTAAATAATGTTGTCAATGAATATAAATGCAAGCACAGATACTGGGCCTTGAAGTTAGAGACCTTCAACCAAGCATTTCAAAAGTAAGATGAACCTGTTTGCCACCCCCTCCTCTGGAAACCCCCAGTAGCTCCAAGAGCTCCCCATTAACTCCAACTAACCTCAAACCGCTGCCCTGTGAACGTTGGTTCTAGTGTTCCAAACTGACTGTAGCTGGAATAGACTCCAATAATTAAAAACTAAATCGCAAATATAGTGTTGACGTAGAGAATTTTATTCTCAGGTTTAAAAAAAAAAAAACGTATTTCCAAAGGAGACCGACAATTAACCTTTTTGTTTTATTTTAGTTTTTTATGTCTTCGTCCTGCCATGGCTCCATCTTACAAGTCAGTTACACTACTAGCCTTGTAATGAGGACGAGAATTACATTTTTGCAATGTAATTCATGGTGTCTCTAACTGTTGTTTTCAGCTGTTCTGATTATTTCAGTTCATATTGACTACTTTTGTCTTGGAAAAGATGGAAACATTTACGAAGCCTTCAGAGTAATTAGTGACTTTTCTCTCTTGACCTTAATTAAATTAATTTTAACATTCAGTAGTAGTTTAAGTGGCTTGCCAAGATGGCCTCTAATGGGATATGTATTTAAATAATCTTGTTGAAGGCCAATTTAATGACTGATCCCCTATTAAATCTACTTTTTTCATTCTTCGTAGCTGCTGCGACCCCTCAACACACTGGATGACCTCTGTCGACTCATGCAGTCCTATGTCAATGTGCGCCCGAATGCCCAGGGCCACCCGTCAGGTGTTAGCGTGCTGTGTGTGTCCTCTGAGCTGTGCAACCGCCTCGGAGCTTGCCACATCACCATGTGCAGCACTGGCATGCAGAGGTCAGTCTCGCACCACCCCGGCATGATTAAGCTGCTTGTGTCTTTTCGCCGGATTGTCGGCCCGAATCAAGATTAACACAGTGCCCGGTCGATGATTCGCACCAGTGAACCTCCAAAGCTCAACCGTACCTCGCTGTCTGAGTCCCTGTCAGTGTCCGGCAGACGCACACGTGGACAGCCAGACAAATGAACGTAAGCTGATTCCAGAGGACAGCATAAAGCTAAACATTTTTCATCTCTGTGCTTTGCAGATGCACCCTGAATGTGACATTGGAGCAGGCCATGATCTTAGCCAGGAACCACGGCCTCATGCCACGCTGCATCATGCAGACCATGGACATAATGAGGAAACAGGTAAAAAAGAAAAAAAAACAGATGGGGGGAATTTGAAAGAGGGATCCTTGGTTCAGTAATAGGAATAGAAATGTTGACATTTGGCACAATATGAGATAAGTAATGTAAAAACAGCTGCTAAGTGTAGTTATTTGGTAAATGGATTACATCTAATAAGCATTCATACACAAAATCTTAAGCAATAATTTAAGCATTTTTCATGGAACAATTAATTTAATCAGTTCCCATTAAATCTCCTGAAATTCACTGTATATAATGAATGTAACGTGATTTCATTTGCAACACCAGTTAAGCCGTCTTTCTAGAGCTAATAGCTTCTATCTTCTCCATCAGGGGGCAAGAGTTGAGCTCTCTGCTAAAAACCTCAAGGTAATGGACCAGATGCCCCCATCGGCTCCAAGGTATGAAACCATTTCCAGTCGCGTCTGTTCGTGCCTTCAGTGTGTCACTCCATTTATAGTCGTAAACAGGGCGGAGACCTCCCATTTGAACGTCTTTTTTCTTTCTTTCAACAGGCTCTTCAAGCTGTGTTTGCCACCCTCAGATGGAGAGCTCTAACAACACTCCACGACAAGGAGGGAGAACACAGAAGTGGATGACGTAAAGAAGGATTACAGAAACAAGAGTATGAGTCTCATCGTTTCACTTCGAGGAGACACTGCCTGTAGAAAAACCCCTGACCCCCTCCAACTCAATTCAGTGGATTCAATGGATTACAACGGACCAACCAGAACAAGACTTATGCAACCGAAGGCCCTAAACTAGTCACAAACTCTTATGCACAAGGAGACTTTCAGGCAGCATTACTCTGTTAAAAATCTTTATACAGAAACAGGACACACACACACACACACACACAAAAGACTTGAGAACCGGTGCAAAATACTCTCAATAAGGCCTCATAAAGAGGATGTCTGCAGTGGTTATGCTCATGACCAAGCTCGTACTATTAACTGGATTAACCAAACTACCTGTAGCTGACCATCATCTTAAATGCAGATGTTTTCCACTTTGCCTTTGACTGCAAACTCCAGTGTACTCCCTATTTCACTATCTGGGCTGGTGTTCCCCAGGGCTCAACATTTGGACCACCAGTGATGTGGAATACTTGAATACGCTGGTATTCATGTACAGCAGCCGGCTGAGTTGATGCAAAAAGTCACAGAGTAGACAGGGATATGGAAGTAGGGATTGAGGGACAGGTGAAAAGATGTCATGGGGGGCTGTTTTTAATTTTTGTTTTGTTTTATCAGCCCATTGCATGTGGTTACTGTGCAATTACTGTAGGTTTAGTGTGAGTACTGTATTACTGCACTCTATGAAGGATAGTTATTTATTGTGTCCAGAAGGAGCGTTTATCGCTTACTTATTCTATATCAGGTATTAAAGCATCTGAAAGCATTCCAGCCTATATATTGAACAGTATTTAATGGACCAATGGCATGCCATTTTTCTTAGACGTATCTGCTTCTGTGTTTCATTTTATTTAAGTGTTTTGAATTTGATTATGTCAGGAATTGTTATTTGAACCATCAGGGAGTGCAAGGGAGGGGAGTACTGAAGCTAGCTAATCAGAATCAGGACAGGGGTAGCTAAAACAAACTAAACAAGGCTGTTTGTCTACAAGTAGCCAAGTTAACATGTATTAACATGGTATTGAATCACTGTTAAATTATTAATGTATTCATTCAATTGTACTACTTGGATTTCCTCCTGGTAATGGAGATGTCAACTGACTTTTAAATTGGGTTTTATGTTCTTTTGAAACTGTTGCGTTGACTAAGTATTAAAAGAAGCATGACAATTGGTCCTTTCAGTGTTAGTAAAAAGTACTGTAATCAGATAAAAGACTATGTAAACAAAGGGAGTGTTTGGTTACTAAAACTCAGATTTTATTTCTTTGTACATAAGCCTGTAACAATGCCAGAGGAGCCGATACGTGTTACAGCAGCAGAGTAATTCTATAAATTTATTAGTTTATTTTTTATGGAAGTAATATAGTATATAAAACATTTTGTATTGCAACTGTGCATTTGAAGAGAAGCTGTCTCTCTGTTTTGAGCGTAACCTCACTGCATTAAAAAATGCTCACCTTGCATTTAAAGAACCTGCTGCATTCATTAGGCATATCATTTAGTCATTTTTATTTATTAAAGAAAAAAACCTTTTTGTTCCAAGATAGCATGTTGCATTGGTCTGCACATATTTCATCAATGGCATGTCCACTGCAAATTTACACCCATCAGTTGCCACAAAACAAGTGTGGTCATTTCCTATTTCAACTTGGCTCCAAGTCTGAGGAGTGTAAATACAAAATGTAACTGCATCATTAGTGGACAATAAACTGGTTGATCTGGAGTGTTATCAGTTCAGATTAACGAATGATGGCAGCATGTACGGTGTAGCTGGACAAACGCATCACTGAGTCCACACTTATTTGCATTATTCTAATGTTTCTCTATTGTAAATACTTTGTCTGCAATTTTACGTTGCCTGAAAATAACTGTAAAAAGTTTTTTTTGTTGAATCTTTCTAAAATTATAATTGTAAATGATATCTTAACAAGGTAGTGAATAAAAAGTTCTCAGTATGGTGATTTTTTTCCCTCCTCTGTGAAACAGTGTTGTTGTCCTGCAGTAATCCATCAGAGCACGTGAAGTCCAACATAAAAAAGAGGCTAAAGCTCACCATGAAAGCTGATCTTTGTTGCCGGGACTTTTTTCTTTTTGTAGAATTTATCTGGTCCTTCTTTACAATGTGTCATACCCCGTTTCTGTCGCTTGTGACTGTTTCACACACATTACTCATGACTTCAGATAAGAGGTGGCTTCTTTTTTCATCTCACTTACTCATTGTTTCCGTCATTTGATGACTTCATGCTTTGATCGTATGAGGGAAGCGAACAGATGTTGCTAGAATCCTCTTTTTCTTTCAGTTTTCTGTAAATCGCTTTGTATTATTTGACACACCTTACTAATTTCTTTGATTGAGGTCTAGCTACTGTTTTTAGGTGTTGTGACATTGCGAACCAGGAAGCATCTTGATGGTGTGTGGTAAACATTTATCTGACTGGAGAAAGCTGCACACATAAATAATACATACACATGCATCATCCAGAGAAGGCACACTGTGTCATGCCTTTTGCATTAAGTGAAGCGAATGGAGGGTTATCACTGGGTACATTGTTCTTAACATAGACACTCTTCCTAAAAGCATACCAATGATCTCTGTTAATCTCCAACTTGTGAAGGGTTTTTGCAGCTTTTAGTAAGGTTTAGTAACATGTTAAAGACACCACGTTTGTTTTTAAAATCTTAATTCACGTCTGATGCTCCTATAGATTCCAGATTGGCTCTAATTTGTTGATTATCACCAGTCAAGTGTAATTCACATGCATTTCCCCACCCCATCCCCTAGCTGTGCCTGTCAGTTGGCCGGAAGGGGCTAAATCGACAGGATCCTCTGTGCAGTTTGGTCCGGTTATTGCAATAGGTCTTCCAGAGGGACCGACACGTCTGCATCCACCAGCAGCACACACCCCTCAGCACCGGTGATGCATCCCCGCGGCAAGGACACGGACAACTCCTCTGTAGAGTCGTCTAGACTTTAGAATGGTGCAGAAATCTCTCAACGGCGGGGTTTACCCAACTCAAGCCGGAGAGAAGAAGCACAAAGTCGGGTTTGTCGGTTTGGACCCCGGGGCTCCCGAATCCAGCCGGGATGGGGCACTGCTCATTGCGGCTTCGGAGAGCACCAAGCGGAGCAGCATCCTCAGCAGACCGAGGTCCAGCATCTCGGTCGGGAGACCCAGACCGTCCAAGAAAAACGCCAGCTATCGGAAACTACAGAGTTTCCTCTATAATGCGCTGGAAAGACCGCGGGGCTGGGCGTTCATCTATCACGCTTATGTGTAAGTGCTTTTTTCAGGCGTAGGTATGTTGGATCTGTCCTCACGGCCCTTGCATTTTGGGTGAACACTGCAGTGTCATGATTTCAGCAGAGCTGCTGTTGAGTTCTCGGAGGGTTGCGTGTTTCGTTGTGCGTTAAGGAGAACGTCCAAATGGCGCATTAGAGGGTTAAACGCTGCCAAGCTGCTGTCGGCTGATCATAGGAGGGGTTTCACTTCACCTGCATAACTCCGCCGTAACTCCTGTCGTAGGATTTATGTATTTGGGGCTTTTGCCATGAGGTGGATTTCAGGCTTTCGGCGTGTGACACGCGTCCACACGTGCACACACAGTTTTCCACAGACGCGGAGTGGAGGTGCGTTGCGGCAGGTTTCAGCACCGGGATCTGTGGACAGCTCCGGGCCGCCTCACTACTTCCACTAATGGGCTCTCTTTGTAGTCCGGTTCCGCACAGTCATGTGGACTCGACTCTGTGGAGCGAAGCCCATGTGTGCCAACACACGTGAGCCTGTTCCCAGGACCTGGTCGGTCTGCTGGCTTCCTGTGCCTGGACCGTTTCTGTGTCAGATGAGTGAGGTGTGTGCTGGTGATATGGCCATTGGTAGGCTGAGTTCTTTAATGTTGAAGATGCAGATACAGATGCAGCAGTTTAGGGATACATCTCTTTGAACATTAGAGTTTTAAAGGAGAATCTAGCTTAATGTTCATTATTTGTTGAACAGAAGCCAACACATCCACACTCAGATCATCCATTTCTTATCAAAGCATCTGCTTTCCTCCACGCCTCATTATTTCCCACTGACTGAGTGACTGCACACTAGGTTCTTGCTTGTAATATGCAGTCTTTTTCTGCACAGAGCTTGCATATCAGCAATATCATCCACCCACAAATGTAAGCTCTATTTTTCAAATGAAACTTTTTTTTTTTTTACAGTCAATTTGTATTTAAAAGTGTCCCTCTGCCAAACCTTGAGTCCTTCCAGTTTGGTGATACTGCATGTTTGAGTGTGAGGAGGCGACATGGCAGAGCATTAAGGAATTCAGTGTGCACAGCAAATTGACTCCCCTGAGACGGCCCGGATGCCTTTGCTTTCATACGAAGCCACATTCACACTTACACAGGCCTTCCGGCTGCTGGTGAAATATTTACTGAATACTACAGCAACCAGCGAAGGCTCCTCCCCAGTTTTTGCTCTTTCGCTCTTTAGTTCTTCAATGAGCAGCGACACTCAGAGGTACTGCCATCTTTGGGTTTAGTATTTTCATGGTGATGTCTTTTTCAGCATTTCTTTGAACCTAATAAAGAAATTACACACAGAGAAAGGCAAAAATAAATGTAACTACATCCAAGTATGAATAAGACACATAAATACGCTCAAAACACAATTCATCCTGCAAAGGGAAAAGAAACCGCGATGCAGCCTTTATTCCATTTGAGTGTTATATACATTATTCATAGCACTTCACTTCATTTAATCTCTCTTTGTTTCCAGTCTGATGATTTATAAAGCTATCATGTGCTGACATTATGTCCTTCCAACCCTGCTTCAGTCTGTTTCTAATCTTTGGGCCGAAAGGGAAAGCTTTTGGCAAACAAAATGGCACCACAGCTTTGAGCTAAAGAGTGCATCATTGGAGATTCTCCTGATGATACAACAGTGTTTTCTCCCTGTGTTCGATGGTGTTTCTCCGAAAATGTCAGGCAGGTGTGTGCTTGCTTAGTCCCGTATGTGTGTGAAGGATCAATACGTGGAACATGAGTGCACGCTGTATATTCACTCTGCTCTCTCTTGTTGGCTTTCGCCTCCCTTTGCTTTCTCCTTCACTTTGTATAGCTGGCTCAGACCATGTCTAACCTTCTCCTTCAGTTCTGTATCTGGTCCAAAAACAGTTAAAAGGGAGGGACATAGTGATCCACACTCAAGGACAACCTAGTACATATTGATATTAAATGTATAGAATGTGGGTTGACTGTTCTTTAATTAAACAAATTATGCTTCAAAAGCATTTCCTCTCCTTAGAAGACCTGGAGAATCATGTGAGGTAGTTAAATATGGCAATTTCTCTGCATCATGTACTCTGAGGCTCTCACATCTTGGAGGGTTTCATTCTTTACAGAAGCCTGATTACTTGGGTGTACAACAGCAAAATGTGTCATTTGTGCCTCAAAGCAGAACAAGATTATAAAATGGGGAAAAGACTGCAAAGAGAGGAGGCCAAGTGAACATTGCAGACGGTAATCAATCAGCGAAAACAAAGTAAATTTTCTGTTAAGTGATTCTGGAAGACAGATCCAGGACATGATCCAGTTTTACACTACTTTGCTGAGGTGGGCATCTAAAGACAAACTGGGGAGAAATAAGGCACGAGCAGTAAAGCAGACTGATGTTGGCAGCCAAGCTGCTGAGACGTGATAGAGGGCTGTGTTTCAGGTACACAGGCAGGCTATTTCGCATTTTTATCCATGAAACATGTTTGGTTGCTCCTCTTATCAAACAATGAGCCGTCGGCATATTTGAACTTTGACTGTCATCCAGCTGTGAGTTGAATTAAGTGCTCCCGTGACATGCACATTTGCTCAGTTCAACACAAAAGTATTGCCCCGACCTTATTTGGCCTGATTTGTCTGGCTGGCCTTTGGTTGGTCATGTTGACAATCTCCAACATTAAAGGTTCGTACCAGTTTCTGACTCCTATCTACTGGTACTCGTATTAATAAACAATCAAATCAAGTTTCTCAGGTAGACTAAATTAAAATATTTAGCCACTCCTTTGTGATAGCAGTCACATTTTTTTTTACTTAGTTGCCATTCATAGTTTTAATAATGCTGTTTCTAAATTAAAGATGAGACGTGTTTAAAACACTGATGAAAGAAAGCAAACATTAAGCAAAACATCCAGAATCTTTATTTACATGAAAATAGTGTAATGGTAGTGCAATGAATTTAAGGGAGTTATTGTTTAAGAGAAAGCATTAAAAGAGTTAAAAAGTAATGCAACGCTACAGGAAAACCACGAATGAAGAACTTACAACCAATAAGAGCCTTCACTGGTCAGTAATGTGGTTTGAACAAATATCCCTGAGAGCTTCTGCACTGTGTTGCCAATTAGTTAATAGATTAGAGAGCAACCTGTCTTCATGTTAAATCAGCCTTGACTTGACTCAGTGAATCAAGAGAAATCTCTGTAGACTGAGAACACGACTAAATGTTTCTGATCTTTAGCTGTTTGGGAGGCACTGAGCTATGTAAAAAAATGTGATTCCAGAGACACCAGCATGCAAATAAAGAAAAAACAAAACAAAAAACACTGGTTCCCACGATCTAGAATGGCTAACCCATCTTCTAGGCAAGAGGCGCTGCTGCAAATTATTCAGCTTTGGGCTGAGGAAAATTGGGACCCGATGTCCTCTGAGCCCAAGAATATATGCATAAATAACACTTCACATGCATGCCATGTGAAGTGGGTTTCCCTGGGTTTGCATATTACAAAGACTCTGTTGCACATCTCTCTTTGTTCTGTGTGCTACGAATGGATATTATGAAAAGAAGCACATTATGTCTCAATGTGTTGCTTTGGCAGCCTGCAGATCTCAGATTGCACATTCTGCTCATGGCTGAATTATTGTTTAAATAGTTTCATATCATTTGGAATCGAATAGCATGACTCAACATTTTTGGCCACTACTAATAATTAAAATCCTCCTACTTTATGTTGTGTATTGAAAAGGCTCTCTCTGAAACTACACAACACAGACCAGTGGAAAAGTAGTAAACCCTCAACTTAAAAAAACTCATTTCTGATACAAACGAAAGTGATTTGATTAGACATATGAGTGTGACTCAGAATAAAAAGACTGAAAACTTGTAAAGTGATTGGAATCTATTTCTGATGTGATGAGCTTTGACTGGCTTCGGTGTTGCTGTGTATCACACCGTGTGCTGATATAGCTACTTGGCAAAGGCTTCTTTGACTTCTGGGAATATTACCTTGGAGTGGAGGCTCGGCAGGGTTTGATTTCTTTTTATTACTGGATTCATTCAGAATGCTTCTTATTTCTCAGAGCATTTCTGTAAGTAGTGGAAAATTCTCTTTCGATAACAATAAAGACTCTCCAGTGGTTGCCGAGGCATGGTCAATGTGAGCGTTTTACATACTGCAAGGTAGCTGCATGACTCTAAAGGAACGCAGCACGTAGCTCCTCTGGCAGGACCACTGGTGTTTTATTTCTTACATAAGTATGGTGTCACGGAGAGTCACTTAAGCCGCAAAGTTCCCTCCACGAGCTCACAGAGTGAATGACGCAGTGCTGGCTCGTGCTCTCTGTGGCCACTATTTCTTATTTGCTCTTCTCTAGTTGGTGGCGGTCTAAATTTAGCTTGATGAGTATGTCTGGGTAGGCAATGTTGTGCTGAGAGGGGCAAATCAATGTTTCTTTATCTGCAGCTCCAGGGGAAACGCAAGCTTTTCTACCTCCAACAACGGCCCCCTTCAGATGCATTGATCCACGGCCACGTTGCCACTGATGTAGTCTGGACCGTCGTGGCAACAAGTGGAAATGTGTGTTGCTGCTCTACGACAGTTTTTGATTGTCATGCCTAAAACTCTTTTTGTTTCAGAGGAGCCGTCTGAAAATAGACATCCGTGGCCATATGTTGCTTTGAGTTTGATCTGGAGTAAGTAGGGTACAGTACTGGAACACTAATATGTCAGAAGGTACAACTATGATTCTTGTAGATGGAATAAAAGCATCAGATCCTTTGAAATCAAAATTAAACTGAAAATACTAATGAATGTGAGGGTGTAGAGTTGTTTGCCTCCGCGTGGCCCTGAGATGGACTTGCCATCTGACCAGGGTGTAGCCCGCCACCCCCCCCCCTCCCCTTGAATGTACTAGGAATGAGCAATATGGACAATGGTTACACTGATAGATGAAAACTGTTAAGAGGCTAAATGTCAATACTGCAATGCAATTATTGTTATTCAATCAATACGTAAACATGAATAAAGTGGGCAGATTTGTTTTAAATGATTGACTGAAATTTGATTTCAAACACTAAAGTCTTTAGTAAACATTTAGGATATGACTGATGTTTATATTCGTTAAGAAAGCAGCATTAATTACATGTTTAAATGGAAATTGGAAAGAAATAAAGGGTAGCCTAGCCTAGCTTAGCACTGGACAACACAACAGCCTAGTCCTAATGCAAAAACTAATTTTACCAGTCAGTTTAAAAATCGACAGTGTGTGTTACTAATGTGCTTTTTCTCTTAAACAGTATTTGATTAATTTGTATGGAGTTCATCCACATTATGTCGGTCTATGCTGTAATCCCACAAGCCGTTTCCCCTTTTTCTGACCTGTGTGACCTGTGTGCTCGTCTACGTTATCTCACATTTACGATATCACATTTACTGGAGCCTTTTATTCACAGCCGTGGGAGATGCAGTAATATTCTCCCTTAATGCAAGAGGTTTTTATTACATGTTTGAGAGGTACAAGCATATCTTTAGAAGCTTTCCTATCTCAATGGTTGGTGGTGAGGGGTGCGTCTGAGAAAGCAAATCGTTTGACTGCTTTAGGAAGCAGGTTCTGTCCCCCTCCTTTATTAGCAATTGTCCTCATTAGCAGAAGCTGATGAGCTCGGCAGGGTGGAGTCAGGAAGGCTTTGTAAGGGACCTTGTTGTCTGCCAGCCTTTTTGCTTTTTTCTTTTCTGTGACTCTAGCACCCATTTATCAGATAGTTACTGCACACTGCTGTTTCTAAGATCTCTGCTGGGTAACGTCACATTTGCCACCATCACAAGACAACAGCCATGATTTCTTTACGGAAGGTTTTTTGGGTTTGGTTTATATTAAGATGACAAGAGCTCTATAAATGACAACATGTGAAGTTTCCCTCTGCGTAAAGAATTTCTCATTTAAAAATAACAAATAACATACCCCTCGGGGGCTCATGATACACAACTTCAATCAACGAAACAAACACTTAAGAGTTGTGATTTATATTTGGGAAGAACAAGCATCCATCCAACTGAGTATAAGACTGGAAAACCTATTTAGATTATTCTCAGTAATTCTATTTAAGTAAATAATTCCAGCTCACATCCTCAGTTCTTGGTTCAGGTTTTCGCACGTTGTTCTCACCTCTAATTTTAGAGGCAGAGACTGATGATCTAAAAGGCACCAGGAAACAGTTACAACAAGAATGTATTTTAGTATTAACAGGAGTTTTATCCATTTAATAATTGAAAATATACAAAAGAAACCTGTCAAATATTATGAGGCCACTGTAAATGTCCAGACCGTCAATTTAAACAAAATAAAGATTGCACTGTACTGAAATTATGCAGATGGTATAAAATGAAAAAGTCTTACATAGATTTGTCTATTGTGACAAACTCTGGGCTTCAGGCAGAATCTGACACATATAAACAATCTCAGTACACGCACATCTCGTTTTTTTACCGAGCAAGATTTACTGCTGTAGTCATCAATGATGTATGAGATGCCAAAGACAAACATTTACGGTAGATGACGGATAGGATGACCAGAGTTTCACATGAATTTGATGATGTACAAAATCACGAAGCATAGAATTGAGTTTTTCATGCCGCATCTATCAACATCTGACAAAAAATATCAGAAGATATTACAATCTTAAGATGTTGTCATGTTACATTGAACTTAATGGATTAGGCTAAAACTAAATCAAAGTATCTTTAGATTAAAGGCTACTATCACTGATGCTAAGACTTGGAATTAGTAACCAAATGTTTTACAAAAATTGATATACATCTATAGCCCAAGAGTTGATCCAGAATTGGACAGGCTGGATTTCCTGGATTTTATATCTACTTTAAGATGCTTTGCATTTGCACCACTTTCGTGGAAATGAACTGTTTAGGCAATTTTTTTTTAAACCAGCAACACTTGATGACTGCAACTGTCAACATTATCGCAGTGTAATATTGGATTTATGATAATGATCCAAGTAATTACTTCCTGCTCATTTGAGTCTTTGTCACAAGCACACACAGAGTCGATATTTTGTTTTGTTTTATATTATTTTTCATAATCTTAATTGAGGTGAAAACAATAATTTAATTCAAACTGATTAATCCTGGTTGAGGCTGCTTTTGTCTTTAATCCTACATTGTACAAGTATTAGGTTACATCAGAGGCTATCCATGAGCTTGTTTTTGGATTCTTTCCAAAGACCCTCTCTAAGTCCCTGAGGTCAGGTCCTGCTGTTCTTCTTCCTCATCAAATCACAGACACCTTCCTCCAACAAACTGGTAACGTGATGGTGGCCGTCGGCCCTCTGTGGTTGCTCACAGAACAATTGATTTTCTCTCAAACCTTGTTGTGTCTTGCCTGTGCGCAGCAGACCGTTACTTTTCTTCCCCATGTAAAATTGTCATCTTGTGCTCTTTCAGAAATGCCAAAGATTAGAAAGAATTATATGTCCTACAATGCATTTACACTTGTTTCCTGAGAAAGTTATTGCAATGCATTACATGAAGAAAAGGGTGCGAAGGAGCCTTGGGATGATATATAAAGATGGACAGGAAAAAAACACACACATTATATGCAGGCATGAACACTTTTAGGTCTAATGGTTTGTTATCGTTTACATAATGACTGAGTACATGTAAGTACTCTTTATATTGACTTTAGCAAAAAGAACATAAAGCAGTTCCTAATGTTATAAGGAGAAAGGACTGTTTTTGTCTTTCCAATGAAGAGCTTCTGAATAGAGCGGTGGCTTAATGCACAGTGTGTGAAACAATGTGCTTCAGCACACTGTTGAGTTGATGGTAATGTCAGCTAATGTTATTCCCCATTTTACACTCGTAGCTTATTGGATTTCCTGTACACTTGAGTGTATGTTCCACATGTTACGATCAACTTCAGAAAACTTTTCCTCCATCCAAGTGGTTCAGATTATGTTTCTCTGGCCATATAGATGTTACAGTCACAAGGCACTTGTTTGATACTTGGGTTTTTTTAAGCAGTTAATGTGTCTCAAGTTATGTTCCATATTGACTGGTATTTTGATGAAAATCAGTGCGTTTGTTCCCAAAATTTGGCTTTTGATTTGGCCTATTAGTGAACCAAATGAGCAGTGAAGCCCCTGAAATGCTTCACTAACGCACAGGTGGAGTATCTGTCTTTTTTTATCTAACAAAGACAGCTGCTGGACTAGAGAATACGGTTAGAATTCTTACATGCATCCAAATACGTTTTTAACAAGTGACGGATTACATTGAAAAAGTCATTTTAACCATTCTCAACCTTTGTTTTCACCCTTTTCCAGCTTCCTCTTGGTCTTCTCCTGCCTCATCCTCTCAGTCTTTGCTACTATCAAAGAATTCAAAGACAGCTCAGAGAATGCTTTATACATCTTGGTAGGTATCGTTAATGTGTTTTAAGGCTCTGCTGTAGAATATTTTAGCCTCTGCTCGAGAACTCCACTCTAACAGGGCTACAGTAACGCTCAGCCCCACTTGGTTTACATACTTTCAACGTCAGATGTAGATTGTGTAATTTGATCCCTTGAAAACTCAGCAAAAGATCTTAGATAGACATACTATGCTGTCTGATGCATATAAATATAAAAAATAATAGAAGGGTTTCATAAAAGACATTTATTACTTCGGTGAATTAGAAGAAAAAAACAGTACTTACATTGCTATGTGGCAATCCACAGTCCCTATAACCCAAATTATTTGGAAAGAAAACCTACTGATGACTTATTCTGTCAATTCCAACACTTCTGTATCTGTGTTACATTTCACTAAGCTTACCTTAAACTACTTTCCCCATCTGTCCCCATTGGTGTCTTTGATTGTTTCCTCTGTTACATATGATTTCATACCACAGAGCTAAACTCACAGTTTTGACTGGTTTTGAAGGAAATTGTGACCATCGTGGTGTTCGGAGTGGAGTACATTGTCAGGATATGGGCTGCCGGCTGCTGCTGTCGATACAGAGGATGGAGGGGGAGGCTAAAATTTGCCAGAAAGCCTTTCTGTGTCATAGGTGAGAAAACAGGGTTGATTTGTGTTCTGATCTCTTTTCTGAGCTTAAGAGTAATGAAAACTGATGTAATTTTTTCTATAAGAATGGATGGGGAACATACTATCACTGTACTTTAGCAACATGTTGAATCCTAATTTTGTTTTGTGCCCGTTTCTTCAGACATCATGGTGCTGATTGCCTCAGTGTCTGTGCTGGCAGCAGGATCTCAGGGGAATGTTTTTGCCACCTCGGCCATCAGAAGTCTGAGGTTTCTGCAGATCCTGCGGATGCTGCGTATGGATCGCCGTGGGGGGACCTGGAAGCTGCTCGGATCTGTAGTTTATGCCCACAGCAAGGTAGGACCACCATTTTTTAAGTGCCGTCCATTGTCTTCCATTTTATTAGATAATTAGAATTTTATCTGATCAAATTAGTGTTACTGTTTGGATTGAGTTTTAATGGGTGCCATTTCATACATGCAAAACTATCATGTATTGATTTTACTAATATAAATCAATAAAACTCATTTCCAAGATTACCTCCTCAAGTTTCTTAACGTTGTGACGTATTTGGTTAGTCAGCAGTTTTATAAAGATTATGTTGGACTATTATGGTATGATAAGCAGCTGAACTGTTAGCCATACAGACAATTCTGTTTAAATCTCTGAGTCAGGTTTAAGAATTTTGTGCCTCTGTAACCTACTGAGTAAATTTGAGTTCTGTTCTATGATCCATGTGGATTAAAAACAGGCTGCTGGCCTCACTAATGGCATGGAAATGGACCACCGCAGCTTAAGTTAAAACTCCTGCAGCTCTTTATTATCAGTGTGGACTGATAAGCTGGGGAAAACGAGTGCCTGTTTGTGTGGGATGTGATGGAGAGAGACAGGGAGTCTGTGGCATGGGTGGAGTTAAAGACATTTATGAAGCCCATTTCTGTGCCACACAATAATAATCATGTCCAGTGTTGCATGGGAGGGCTGTTTTTAACAGTAAACGGCATTCAGAGAGATCCTTGATGACATTCTATAACTTCCAGTTCCCTATCTCCCATTGTGTTGGTTTTCCCCACAGGAGCTCATAACAGCGTGGTATATAGGTTTTCTGTGCCTCATCCTGGCTTCTTTCCTGGTCTACTCTGTGGAAAAGGAGTCAAATGACGAGTTTGAGACCTATGCGGACGCTCTTTGGTGGGGATTGGTAAGGCTAAAAGCGACAAAAAGCATGGGTGTACAGTACAATCTTGAAAAATAATGACAGTACTGCCTGGATTAGATTCCTAGCAGTTCTTTAGTCTTTTGCTCAAAAGATCACAACATTAGAATCTAATCAAAGTCTGTATTGTTTCTTTTCTCTTTTTTTTTTTACCAGATCACTCTAACCACAATTGGTTATGGTGATAAAGTTCCAAAAACCTGGAATGGACGTTTGCTGGCAGCCACGTTCAGTATGATAGGTGTGGCATTCTTTGCCCTGCCTGCTGTAAGTATAAGGGCTGTTTGGAGGGCTTTGAGTCTCGCTTTTCAGTGAAACAGTGCTTCTGAAGCGCTGATCAAAGTGAGAGTTGAGGCTGCATTGAAATGATGTTTCTACTCTGGGCCTTGGAACCTAAACATTCAGCTCTCTTTTTCACATTCTTTCATTGGGTTTGAATTCCTCCTCCAGTTGCACATTCATGCTAAAATATGTTGTAATTTACCTTTTGAACATATCCAATCATTGGTTAAATCTTCTAGCCGGTCGAGCAGCTGCTTTCCTCAATTTTAGCCTCAAACACAAGAAATGCAAAAAAATATATAGTTAAACACAGTTGGATAAAAAAACTGAAGGAAAGAAAAACAACTGTCAACTGTATCCAACGACTTATTGGAAACATATTGTTGGAGAGATCTGACTCAAAAATAGGCTTTACTAAGCAGACGCCCGTAGGGCCACTGCTGGTGGAAAATGAAGGAAGCCTGTTCCAGCAGTCCACCAGGGACCGTGAGTGACATGTAAACCCTGTTCGGGCCCATCAGTGAGTGACCCATGTGGAGCACAAATGGGACAGGCCTAAGTGTAGGCTTAATGGAATCACCCAGAGTTGGACATGATCCTACAGCATACCCTTCAGCGTAGGCAAAGTCTGTACCCCTGGGCCATTTTTGTTATTAAAAAAACTTAAGAAGAAATACACAGCCATTTGCCAATGGTAGCTTTAGTTTGGAGGATGCAAACATGGACACGACTGACAGCCTTCCAAACAGTTTTTCACTTTTTTTAAAAGTTGTTTAGTTTTTTTTACAAATAACTTATTAATCTTAAACTTTAGATTGTTTTATAAAACTTCTGCTTTTTAAACTTGATAAACTAAGAAATGTTAGATTTAATAAACACTGTTTATTATATCTAATGTTTCTTAAAATAATAAACACTATTAGAACAATAAACACTGTGTGTAGTTACAATTAATCAGAAATTTTTTTTAAAAAGTGTGTGAGTCTCTTTGCCTTTTGTGTCATAGGATGTGTTTTTGCATTCCCGGCAAAAAGACAAACATTCTCAGAGAAGTCTGTCCGTTGTCTCTTATGATTATATATCAGGCCATCTATCTGTTTTATTATGTATGAATAGTTTATAGATTTGCATTCGAGTGCACTGCAAAGCCATTAGGAGGTAAATATGAACTTAAACAATACACATATCTCATATGTCCAGTGAACCCTGCAAAGAGCTAATGTTCTCCAACATGGGTTGTAAAGGAAGAGGACATTATCCAAGGGATGAGCAGCAGTCCTGATTCCTGGAAGCTGCTCACGCCTCTTATCCAATTCACAAAGGGAAACAAACGAAGACGTTTGTCTTTCGGTTTCCGTTTAGGGCATTCTGGGTTCAGGCTTTGCCCTCAAAGTTCAGGAGCAACACAGGCAGAAACATTTTGAGAAGAGACGTAACCCTGCAGCTTGCCTCATCCAGGTATTCATTTAAGAACACAAAGGCATTCATATTTGTACACACATGCTTTGGTTAACAGCTAAATCAGTTTTGCGTTTCGACATCCAGGGTGCTTGGAGGTTTTATGCTACCAACCTTTCCCGTACTGATCTGCTGTGCACCTGGGACTTTTATGAGGAGACTGTGGCTGTTCCAATGTACAGGTAAATGACTGAAATGACTTCAAATTGCTACCCATTTGTTCAGCATTTTTGGGAAAGGCAGCCATTTCTCATATCAAATTTTGCAGTCTTTCTTAAAACGGTAATCAAAGGAGAAAGCTGAACCCGCTGACTTATCTTCTGTTATTGCACTTGAACATTTCTTGTCAGCTTAGACAGTCATCTGCTGTCTGTGAGTAATCACACCTCGTGACTTTTCACATTCTGCTTTATGAACGCATTTTCCGAGCGAATGATACGTGAGTCTGTTTATGGCCACTTTGTGTCTTTGTTCTCCCAATCCAGATGGTGTAAAATGTAGAGATTGTGGTTTGTCCTCACTCTTTGTTGAATGCTGATTTTCCATTTCTGTCCTGCTGTAACTTGAGCTGTCAGGTTAACAAGCACAATATTGAATAAATACCCAGCAATATTAGATTAGCTTAAATGTGTCAAAGAAATACTTTGACATTACGGTTGCTTGAAAGATCCCAAATGTTTGTTTGTTTGTTTGTTTGTCTTTTCCCAGAATCATTCCACCACTAAATCAGCTGGATCTACTGAGGAATCTAAAGGGCAAGACATTCAGGTAAAAAGATGGATCAGCCTTATTCTTATGATATATCAGGGGCGTTCTTATTGTCCTAACTTAATTTAGATCAACAAATAAAGATAAAGTAGATATACCCTGTTTGATTTAACCGCTGCCCTCCCCTGTTTAGATTGAATCATTCCGAACCCAACAACCAACAAGTAACACTGATAGTGATAAACACTGCAGAGCATTCAGAACCAGCTGAGTTTGAGGACCAAACCATTGTAAAATATCTATGTTTTATAAGAAACTGATGTTTGTAGTGTTGGACACAAGTAGACTTCACATCTGTGTGAAGTGTGCAGTTTCCCTCAACTCATTCATTTCTTTAACGCAGCTTTACGGTCATTTGTATTTAAAAAATGGCTTTGATACAGATGATATCTAACTTCTGAACTCAGCCAGGAATGTATCCGATGATCCCTTGAAATCCGATGATTATTTTTCATGTCAGTCCAAAGTCTGAGTTGTAAGGGGGACAGAAAGAATTGTCTTCACATTATTGCTGCTCATGAGTTAATATTGTTCACCATCCCGGTGATTTGTGACTTAGATATGTCAGTGTTGTGTTGACATCTTGTTTCTGCTGCCCCCATCTGGCATTGCTGTATTACCAAAAGGGGGTTACCCCCACACTCAGGTTTTTAGATTTCGTGACTTAAATCCCAGAAACTGACCATGATTGTATCGAGTAATTTCATGTTTTGGGGTTTCAGTGTTGCAGGACTTTTCAAATTTCATCTGTTCAGTTTTCCTAATGCAGAAGATCTTCAACCCATGCGTGTAAAGATGTCTGTTTATGAGTTACAGAGTGCTACGCTGCTAACTGGCACCACATAATGCTTTGCATCTATTCTGCTCACAGGAAGGAGTCTCAGTCAGAAACCTCTCCCAGGTCCGTGAGCTGATAGCTTTATATCTCTTCTCATCTTCCTTTGGCTTCTCTTCAATTCTGCTCTTAGCTGCTGCTGAGGCACTCTTCTTGGGGGAGTGTGTGTGCAGTGCATCTGTGAGGGTGTGTGTGTGTGTATGGGTCTGTATGCAGGGTGTCAGAGATGGACTTTGGTGTGCGATAATTGCCTCCTTCAAGAATGGCCATGCTGCGTTTGCTCACACGCTCAAAGATCAGCTCACTCCCCACTGGCAGCCTCACTAAACATTCACCAATAAGCTGTTCTTTGATGCCAGCTTTCAGCATCACTTTCAGAAAATTCATTTGGAGCACTTTAAGAGCCATGCTTGATTTTTACCACACTGTTTTTGATCAAAGAAACATGTGTAATTATTGACAGTGTTGTAACACTTTATCAGAGCTGCCCTCTTCATAATTCATTGGAATATTTTGCACTAAATATTAAAGACTTTGCACGTCATAAATGAAAATACTGAGAAACGGACCGCAAATGAGACGCAACATAAACCACAGCTTCGGTAAAGTGTTACTGGCATAACAGTTTGTGACTGTATCCACTGCTATTTTATCTTTTTGTGTCTCCTCTACTGCCCACCACTCCAGTAATGAAAATGCACACAAAGACAGACTTTGTGGGTGCTGCCCGAGAACTATTAGGTATAGTTGCTGCATAGATACTAACAACTGCACTGCAAGTTTGTGTGTTTCTTTCTTTTCTTTTTCTCTGTGTTTCTTTCCTTCTTTAAACACAAATTAAGCAAGTGTAGTTACAAAGTTAGTCCTTTTTTTTTCTGACTATCCTCTCAGTGAAAGTTACATTATGCCCTGACAGTGATGTGAACATAAGGAGTTATAGTAGAGATAGGAAGACAAGAGCTCTTCTGCCTACCTTAGTCAGAGAAAATGCAGGTTTACATGTTCTTTTAGGACCCTGTCACTGTTGATTTATTGTTTGTGTTTAGTAATGTCTTTACGCAGTTGATTTGCTTGCTGCCTTTTTTGCCAAATCAGCCCTTGTCAAATTCTTTTCAGCAGGCAAAGTGCATATTGCTGAGAACCTAACAATTCCTGAGTATCTGACAAGCCTACACTATGAGGGTGAATTTTTTTTTGCATGATTTGTGTTCACTTTTTTTTTTTTTTTGCGTAGAGTGAGACCACAGCTCTTCCTTTTGAGAAGCACAGTGCCCCTTTGCTTCCCATGCATGCCTGCTTGTAGCTTCCTGCTGCTTGCCTGAACCACTGAATGCTCAACTATGCTCGTATGTGGACATGGCTCCTTCTGCTGTAGGACATTGCAGTTTTTGCATTTCCTCCGAGGTAAGATTAATCATCACATCAATGCTGAATTCCACTATTTGTAAAGATTACACGAAAGCACATGAACGCATAACATATTTAGCTTTAGATAGTCATTTATTTAATCTACCAATGCTTTGAATCGATAACTCAGTTGCAGTGGTTGATATCCGCCTCTTCTTGCCTGCTCTGTGTAGTCGGAAGGCCAGTCTGAAGGACAAGGTGTTCCCCAGTCCTTCCAAAGCCCCTGTGGTTAAGGGGAAGGCCCCCTCGCCAGGGGCGGAGGACGGAGCTGAGGCGAGCCCCAGCAAAGTCCCCAAGAGCTGGAGTTTCACTGAGAAGAACAAAGGGCAAAAGCATTCCTTCAGAGTCAGGGGCAGCGCCTCGCGCCAAAACTCGGAAGGTGAGGAAACCTTGGACAGAGAACTGGGGGAAAAGCTCAGACTTACATGAGATCAGTTCTTTGGATTTTACGTAAATGAACTGTTACTGTCTGTCTGACAAATGTAAAACTGTAGCCCAGAAAAAAACAAAACAAGTCCAGCTGTGTATAGAATCTGGGAGCAGGTGGGCAGGTGGTTTGGTTTATCTTAGCTGAAGGGAAGAACGCAAAAGTGAGACACACTTTTCCCTTTTGCACTGTTCCCAAAAGAAAATTAGTTCATAGAAAATGTCTGAATCTTTTTCCATTTTACCTGAGCTTCACAACAACAAGCTTCAAAAAACATTCACATATGCGTTCAAATACTTCAGCAAATCCTGTTTTATTCCCTTTGTTGACATAAGTCACATTTCTTCTAAGCCACTGAAATTTGTTTTCAAAATTAATAGAAAACTCCAACTCACACTGACCATTATTGACTTTTTAACAGTTAATATTTACTCACTTATGCATCAAGATTATTATAAAAGACACAAAAGTACTGTGCGTGACACCATCTGTGTGTGTTTGAAATTAGGATGTGCTTTTATCTTAATTCATGCAAATTTTAAAGAAAAACAAAGCAATCATCCTACAAGTCAAACTCCAATGTAGTTTGACTTAAATTTGTGCAAAAATACAAGGATTGCAGGGACTTTATAGTCAGAAATGTTCAGCCATGTTTCAGGATTTGGCTGAGAAGAACGAAGACCTTTTCAGGGATGTTATGATGTCATCATTAACTGCCAGACAGTTCACATGCATCCATATCTCATCTAGGTCTCTGTGTCACAATCAACAAATATATTTCTATCCTTCACCCTTTCTTTGAACCAGTTCTCATTAGCTGTTTTTCCTCTTTTACTTCATGACATGTTAAAGTGCTGATTGAAATGCAGGACGAAGACTTTGGACTGAAGCGTTCTCCAGGTTAGACAAGTCATCATGACATGTCTCAGTTTCAACAGTAATATAACTTTTAATGTACTTTTTATTATGTGACATGAAGCATTTTTTTTGTCTACAGTTGATTTTCATCATTATGTGAAAAGAAAAAGATCAGACCTATCAAACATGAACCTGAAAATAATTCATTTGTTTCCACACATTTCCATGTTTGGAACTGATTTGTCTACCATCCTCACTCAGTTAGAATCCATAACAAATCTCTTTTCATGTCTCTCCTGTTTCTCTTTTTGCAGCAATTGAAGGTTTAATAAGTAAGAAATTGGGATATCTTGTTGGTTGGCTTCTTTGAGAGGAATTACCAAAAGACCACTTGTTTTTATCCAGTCTGAGACACTTGCATGCTGAAATCTGTTGAGATATGTTCACTTGACATGAACCCCTCTTTTTTCTTATGTGATTTCTTTTTTTTCCCTGTGTAGTGGCTGGACTCTCTAAAGCATGGGTATAGCTGACAGCAAGCATGGAATGATTTGATTAAATTTGACCTATTAAGTTAGTTGAGCATCCCACCAATTATTTAATTTCATCTAAAATTTGTATTCTTTCCTTTATTTACAACAGTAAGCTAAGCTAGTAACGGGTTCAGGTCAAGTGGTACCAAGATAATGAAGAACGGAATGATAATGATAACATAATGATAACATACTGCCCCCAAAACCCTGCTTTATTTTGCATGGACACCTCACTTTCCCTACCAGATTTTCATCAATTGTTTTGGAATTAGGCCTGGAAACCTTGTATGCAAACTGCTTCAAAATCCGCTGCCCAGCCTCCTGGTTAACACAAACATGCTACTTACAATGATAATGTGGAAATGGTGGTGGGAAGAGAGTACTTGTCATTCAAGGCTTAAGTAAAGCTTATCACATCAGCACTATCCTTCAATTCTGCACTACATGAGTCTTCCTTTCTGTGGTCTCACAAAGCTCGCTCACCGCACTCACAACCCGGCTAACTGGCTTGAACCCAACTTGGTCGCAGAGTTTTGCTCCTGTAAGGATAAAAAAACAACAGCTCTGCTTCGCTTCTGCTGTTGACACTCACCACGTAGAACAACTGATGTCTCATTGAGTGTCCTTATCTCTGCTCTTCAGAGGCAAGCCTCCCAGGAGAGGAAATTGGCGACGATAAGAGCTGCCACTGTGAGTTTCTCACCCAGGAATTACCACCAGGATTGAAGATTACTATAAGGGCAGTCTGGTAAGGATTTTCCTCACAGTTTTTGTTAGTTTGTTTTTTATTTTTTCTTTGCCAAGGATCTTTAGATTTAAATTCAACAGACATGGTGAGTCAAAGGTCACAGGACCACCTTTTAGTTCAGGTTATGAAAGGGAAAATGACCTGTCAGATGTTGGTAATGTAACATATGGGGGAAAAATGAATTGTCTGAGAGATTAATTGTCATGGTGGTGTGGTGTGGTGGTTAGCACTGTCGCCTCCCAGCAAGAGGGTTCTGGGTTCGAATCCCGGGGAAACCAGGGCCCTTCTGGGTGGAGTTTGCATGTTCTCCCTGTGTCTGCGTGGGTTCTCTCCGGGTTCTCCGGCTTCCTCCCACAGTCCAAAAACCTGCATGTTGGGTTGAGTGGAGATTGGGGAAATTGCCCTTAGGAGTGAATGTGAGTATGAGTGGTTGTTTGTCCTGTGTGTGGCCCTGCGATGGACTGGCGGACTGTCCAGGGTGTACCCCGCCTCTCGCCCGTTGACCACTGGGATAGGCTCCAGTTCCCCCCGCGACCCCATGAGGGGTATTGATAATGGATGGATGGATTAATTGTCATAATCAAATTGAAAGTTTTTCTTGTGGATCAAAGATCCCGCTCTGTGGGTGCACAGTGTGTATTATGAATGCATTGCTCCCAGATTTCAGTACTTTTGTGATTTCACTGTAATTATAACCTCTGAAACTGCGTTCAAAATTATACTTCGTAAATTAAACACTATGTTTTTCTCATCTGCTAAAAAAGTCTATGAAATCCACTAATGAATTATGTCAAATCTGTCATAACTGCTCAAGAGGAAACACAGGAATTATTACACTTGCTGCTGTACAAAAGCTTCAGTTTTTACTGTCCGGATATTCTAAATGTCAAACCGAATTAACTCTCACTGTTTAGCTGGGACCGGATCTGTGTGCCTCTTTTTGTTTGTGGCAAGTCAAAATGTTTGCTGTGAAATTCAGTTCTGTCACTGTGTGACATGCGGGAGGTTAACATGTCATCCTCCCACTCAGCATCATGAAGTTCTTGGTGTCAAAGAGGAAATTCAAAGAGAGCCTGCGACCGTATGATGTCATGGATGTGATTGAGCAGTATTCTGCAGGCCACCTGGACATGCTGTCTCGCATTAAGAACCTGCAGACCAGGCAAGTGCACCATCACTATTTCAAAAAATTTGTGCAAATAAATCCTATTTGATAAATAAGGTAACACTGAAATAACGGCTCAATAATTAGATTTAATCTAAAATTATTGCAGTCATTCACTAACATGGTGAATACACACATGTTGTGACACACAAGTCATTAAGTTGCCTGTTTCATTTGCCCGACTACATGTGCTGTATTCAGATCCGTTTGATATCAGTGGTGTTTATCTAATATTATAGTACAAGTCACTCTTTCACAAATTCATTTGATATAACATTGATGTGTTTCCTGTATTAGTTTCCCCTGCTGTAAATTAGCTCTCCACCTCTCGATGCCCTGAAGGTCTAACATGTAGAAGGAATATATTCCAGGAATGAAATGCATACACTTTTCATCCATGAAGCAAGTCAGAGTCACCGTTTGTCCTGTGTGTATGGAATATATTGAAACGTGTTCTCCATAGCTGATGTGATTTCCCCCGTTGCTTCATTTTGCATTGCACTCATATCGTTTCTGTGTGCCTCGCCAGGATAGATATGATTGTGGGGCCCCCTCCCCCAACAACACCTCGCCATAAGAAGTCTACTGAAGGCCCTAGGTTAGGTTACTAGACTGCACTTTTAGAATGACCATTCTACGAGCATTCTTCTTCTTGTATCACAGTTCAGATATTGGAGCTGCTATAGTCATGTCAAAAAGATAGTACCTTCAGCTCTGTGGTTTTATGTGTCAGGACATAGCAGAAAACCACCCGGTCCTTGCATGGTCTGAATTTAGGTGAGTGCCTCCTCAGCTGAACAACATCCCCTGACATTTAACATAAAGTAATCCTTTTTTAATTGATTAACCAATAATCAGAGAGTGTTAGCGCCTCTGTAAAAGCAAGGATTTTGTCAGTTTGCTGGTCGGTAGGAATGCGAAGGAGGAAAGACAGCAGCAGTGATCTTCAAACAACATGGACTCCTTTATTCTACGATGAAAATGATTGTGGGATATAAATAAAAAAGCTATCAGTCACCACCAGGAGTGGACTTCCCAGAAAGCTCAACCCAAGGTCAGACTGTGAAATGCAAAAGCAGCCGGCTACTCTACTGACCTCAGTTAGAATTTTGAATACATGAGCAGATGTGAAGTGGGGGATGCTTTTGGCTTGTTATGGAGCCACATGACCTCAAAACCTTCTATATATACCCAAGTATCCTCAACACAAAGGGGATACTGATAACACAGAAAACACCAGTGTTTCATTTTATTGCTTTATTGAAGTAGTTTCAGAAGCTATTAAATCATAGAATGAACTTTTTTCTTTTTTTTTTAACCCCACTACGTCTCTTCTTAGGCTGAAATAGATAAACCACAATATGCCATCTGTTGTTGTTCATATGAGGCATTCATCCAATTTTAGGACCCTGTGAGGATTAGATTTTTACGATGTCTTGACGCAAATAACTGAAAGACAGTGTTCTTTTTTTCATGACTGTACGCGCGTCCTTTTAATGATTGATGGACCCCTATTGAGTTCAGGCCAATTAATCTGTCTCATTAAAAGAATGAACCACAGATCTGCAAAAGAATCAGTAATTGGATCCATTGATTGATTTGGTGGAGAAAAGTGAGGATTTTGAGATTGTTCTCCATTTTGGTGTTATGCCGAATGCAATCAGTTGCTGCCAAGAGTAGGCAGAGAAAGAAAGACAAAAGGAGAGAACGGATAGGTGGTTGCTGCTGTGTTAATGAGTCACATCATACGGCCTCACTCAACAGGGGTTTGAAGCGCTTGTTCTCATAGTGAAGAAAGAGAGGGAGAGCTCCCCAAGAAGGATGCAATGGAAATGAAGCATGAAGCAGCACAAAAGCATGCTGAGTAATGCATTTTGTACTGAGATAAATCTTCTTCTTTTTTTTTTAAACCCTGAATTTGGGCTTAATTTCTGCTTTATTTCATGATGCATGTACTCACAACATTCACCATAAATCAAAAGTACTGGGAGATGTTCACTTTGTCGTGTGCAAGTGTCAGGCCATCATTTGCTCTTTCAAACACATTTCTTCAGAGCTTGAGAACGTATCTCTAATTTTCCTTGTAAGACTAATCCACATTTTATGCCATTATTACATTCTAGTGTAGAACCTTTCTAAGCTGTCAGGGATAAGACTTGATTTGTGTCTTTGGATCTAAGTTGTACCTTTCTCAAATGCTAGAGTTGACCAAATTGTTGGAAAAGGTCAAAAAGCTGACGGTGAGGCTGCAGATGACCAGAGCATGATGGGACGCCTGGTCAAAGTAGAGAAACAGGTATGAACAATTAGAGTCGTTCATCAGTTGTGTGCTATGTAATGCTAATAAAAAATAGTTTCCCCCTCCCGATCTCTGCAGGTGGTTTGTATGGACAGGAAACTCGATTTCCTGGTCCACGTCTACGTGCAGCGTATGGGCATTCCTCATTCTGAAACAGAGGCCTTCTTCAACTCCAAAGAGCCGTACCCAGCCCCGCCTTACCACAGCCCAGAGGACACCAAGGAGGAGAAAGCGGAGATAAAAGAGGAGAAGAATGTGAAGACGTATTCCCCGGCAGACGTCCCGTGCTCCGATGGGTCTCTGGAGAAGAAAGACCCTTTGCTCGGTCAGTCTGTGGCAGGATCGTTGTGCTCTCCCTCGGGCAGCCACAGCCGCCCCTCTACCTCCTGGAAGCACCAGCTGCAGCACCCTCTGAGCCAGCCCGCCTGGGGCAGCAGCATGGCCAACACCCCCTCGCCGGTGGGTGGGTGCGGCGACCACTCGCCCACCTTGTTCCGCCTCCCCCCGCCGCCCGCTCCGGCCCACGACCGCTCCTCCTCCGGTCAGGGCGGGAGCTTCGGGGAGAGCGGCTCCCAGGGCCAGAGGCGGCGCCAGAGGCGGCAGCGGTACCAGCAGGACGCCGCCGCCGCCGCCGCCGCCGTGGAGAGCGACACGTCCCTCTCCATCCCCTCCGTCGACCACGAGGAGCTGGAGCGCTCCTTCAGCGGCTTCAGCATCTCCCAGGCCAAGGAGGACTTCTTCGGGCCGTCGTTCTTCGCGGGCTCGGGGGCGGGGCCGGGGAACGAGGCCGGAGCCGGACCCTCGCTCTGCGCCAGGGTCAGACCCTTCATAGCGGAGGGAGAGTCGGACACAGACTCGGACCTGTACGCCCCCTCGCCCCTGTCCTTCACCGGAGAGGTGTCGTGCGGAGAGAGGGGCTGGCCGGGACTGAAGTAGTGGGCCCGTCTGCCGATGAAGATGATGATGATGATGATGTTGTAAGATCACTAAGACAGCTGACTCGCCGTCAATGACGCTGCAGTTTCGGTTTCAGACTCTCGCAGGTGAAGCAGGAGGTTGCTCATCACTTAAGCCTGTAATAATATAACCCCATTAAAACTGAGAGGTCAGCTTTCATCTCATCGTATTTTTTTTTACTCAGTATTTCACAATCAGTGGTTACTTCTAGTTGATTTTTGTTCTACAAAGTCTTGAATTGATGAATAGAAAAATGGATGTCTAGATTTCCTTTTTGTTTCTGATGGAAGTTTTTACGTTGTTCGTTTTTAGGGATGAAAGGTCAATTTGTCAGAGTGTAACACATAGTACTGTTACATTCAACTAACACCTAACATTGGTTTGGATTGACACTTTGCTCTTATGAGTGGTGTGAGTCATTTCAGCACCTAGAAACTGAAACACTAACCATCTCAAAATATATTTGAAAATACAGTATGAGATCTTAAAGCAAAGTTGTTAAAATCTTACCAGTTGTGAGCATTATGTCTTGCAGACTTCTCAATCTTTGAATGACTTGAGGGGTCAGGATGCCAGCTCTTAGCTATGTTAATCAGTTCGATGTTTGCAGAGTCAGAAAATATTTATGTTTGCTTTCCACATTCTTTATTCAGCCTGTATATCAAAGACTACAGAAAAACTCCCATGAAAGTAGATCAAGTACTTCCCCCAGAGAACTAGTGGACCTCTTGCATGGCATGTTAAATGGTTGATTTTAGGACAGTGTTAAGCAGGCTATGAACCAAATAGTGACATAAAACCCAGCACTGAAATGTTTTTTTTTTTTTTTTATCTGTAAGAACAGAGTGGTGATTGAAACATAAAAAAGTACATGCATGAGTGGTTTCGAGCTACAGTGTTTTAATGTTTCTAAGAGGCTTTGCTTGAATTCCAATCATGCAAATGCTGCCTGAGCTCGCTAATTTTAATGGCCCTTCTGTCTGGGCAAAATTGTACACAATTTACGTACAATGCTGCATATTTAAGGATATATTAGGGGCTGAATTTCAGACTAGCTTATAGATTTTGTATTGATAACCCAAAACCTGCTCTGCGGAAGTTGGACTGAGTAAATTTCGATTGGATCTCTTGAATATATTACTCAGATATGATGGCGTTAATCTGCAGTGTGTTTATCTTTCATTTAGAAAATCTGATACTACATCAGTTGTGCACTAAATGAGGAAATGCAATAAAAAGCAAGCGAGGCAATCGAGAACCATCCTAAACACGCATTGCCTTATTTTCACAGCAAAATCCATTTTATAAGTCCACAAATCAATCATTTTTTTGTGTCAAACTTTTCATAAAAGTAGTGGAAGGACATTTTTAAGGTTTAAGACATTCAGTGGCCTGAGAGTATATGTTACACGTTTAAGCATTGATATCGCCAACAATTTAAGCATGAAAAGTCCAAAAATGTAACATTAGCAGTGAAAAATTGACATGATAACTGAGGCTGTATGATCTAAAACACTGTTCACGTGCAGAACATATATTTCATTTAAAAAAGAGGCTAAGTACAACAAAGTACTGTCTAAGTCTAAGTTGCTGGCATGTTTTCTACAACCAACTGAAAAGGGACTGAAAGGTTTTACTTGACACAGGAGATCTTAGTTCAGTGTAACTTCACCCTCATTTTTCTCCAATAATAAAACTTTGTACATCACAGAAAATAATGCATTTGGTTTCTCTGTTTTCTTTTTGCCAAAAAACACAACTTAAAAATCTGCAAAAAGGTGTAATAGTGGAAATGTGTCACTAGATGGCAGCCAAGGGCTAAGCGTAGATAGATAGATAGATAGATAGATAGATAGATAGATAGATAGATAG